>CAUYQU010065410.1:0-31949 GCA_963574635.1 Cheracebus regulus | reverse complement strand
ACCTTACACTAAAATTAACTCCATATGGATTATACACATATATTTTAAGGCTGGTGTGATGAACTTGTGCAATGAAGCCATGGTTTTATAACTTTCCAGTAGTTCATCAGGGTTATTTTCAGAATAAACCTACATCAGATTCAGCCTCAGATTGCTCCTACCCAACAGAAAATCAAAAGCTCAGATACTCTCACTGGTTATATACCTTTAACACCAGGTTTGAAACGTGATTTGTAATGTGACCAGTGAAAATGTTTGCATTTGCTTTTTCTTTTCATCCACTCAGAAGAAATCATGAGACTTTTTAAAAAATGTGTTCTTTGAGACAGAAATGACTTAGTCTCAATTGATCCAAAGCTGTTTCAGTTGAAACTATTAGGAACTTCAGACAATAACTAACCTTGCTATACACTATCATTGTGGAAAACAGATCCATGGGACACTTGTTCAAAGTCAGTGTATTTTGTTAGTATTAGTTGGTATTTGTATTAGTATTTATTTGTTAATTGAAGGTATAATTGAAATACCTTCAATTATAAGATATGCCAATGCTTTAATAACAGCCATTCAAGAAAAGAGGAATATAATGCTTAATGTACACATCCACTGTGCATAATCCATCCTGATTTTAGAAATGCCAAAATTGCAGAAGTTAAAAGTGCCTCTGAGATTACAGAAATGTAACCCTAGAAGCCTAAGTCTGCTCTTGTTCCCAACATCTTAAAAATTCTGAGAGTTACTTCAATATATCCAAAGAAGCAGCTAATACAATCTTGGAGGAATGTACAGTGACATCCCAGGTTTGTTTGTTTTCACTAAGGACACAGCAGTGGATGTGTAACTCTTTTCAGATTTCAGGGTATGTTGAGAAAGATCCTGGGCTGAACCTAGTCTGTGATGATTTCTGCAATCTGTTCATAATGTCTGCCATGGAGGCAAGAAGGGCTGACATCATAAATATACCATTCCTGGTCCAGATAGCTCAATTTCACTGAAGCACGATGTCCCTAAGATCTTGCTGTCTCCTATCTATTAATATGCTCAAACATAACTGAAAGTATAAAGAAGCCCAAGAGTGGTCAAGGATGTTGTGACCCGCGAAAATTCTGGTCCCTGGCCACCTATGAGCTCAGTTTTTCAAGTCTCCTAATAGGAATCTTATGGCTGGGACAGCTGGGTGTCAGCAGGTCTTCTTCGAGCAGCTGTTTGCACTGTTTGCAGTAACCTGTGGTCATGAGAACAAGGCTCTGGAGGACACTGACCTGACAGATTTATTAGGCAGAGGTAAGCGATGTCCTTTTGTCACTAAATGTTATGGAGATATATGACCAAAGATTTAGGATAGATTCGAAAACATTTTTGGGTTTAATAATTACATAGTCCAAGAGAATCCTAATAGAGCTCATCTTATCATATCAGTCCTCAGTGTACTCCTGGAAAAAGCTCTTATCACTCTAGCCAACCTGGGTCCCTGAGAAACAAGACGTCTAGGACTGGAGATGAAATTACACTAACAATGCATCTGTTCGCTGGTCTCTATGACCTTCAGGGTTTTCTGGTTCCTTGGCTTCCCAGCTGGAAGAGAATTTGGAGTTCAGTGCTTTCATGTTACAAACAAGGTCCAGAATGGGGATGGCTTGTGTCCAAGGTCACACAACAAGTAGGTGATAAGGCTAGGATAGAACCCCTGGGTTCCTGGCTTTGGAGAAGCATCTTGCCCTCTCTTATTTACATTGTGACGTTCTGCACACTTGCTAATCCTTGAAAGGCACAGCAAATGTATCCAAATTGCTCTTCTGTTTAAATTTACATGGCTTCTGGGAGAAAGAACAAATTCATGAACAGAACTCACAAGAGCCATCATGATCTGTTCTTCGCTAAACAATCCAGCTTTGTTGTTTTTGTTTGTTTTTCCTTTTCACTTTAAACTCTCCTCTTTCACTTTGTACTGTCTTCTCCAATAAGATTTATATTTTTAACTAAAGTATACATTCTCTTATCCAACCTTCTCTCATCTTTTCATTGGTAATTCCTTCTGATGGGAAGACTCTCCCTTCCACCTGGAGGATCCTTCTTCATTCTGTTTCTAAACTTAGAAACGTTCTTTCTTCCCCAGTGATTCTTCTTTGATCTCCAGGTCTGGATTAGCTGCTCCAGCTATCTGCATCTGGAATCTTGTCACTCCAAGTGTGCTTTTGGGGCCAACAACATTAACATCACTGTGAGAGCTTATTACATTGCAATTTTTGGAATGTTAGAAGACCTCAGAGTTCATGGAATTCAGCCAATGCAAAATCTCAGGCCCAACCCAGACTACTGAGTCAATCTGAATTGTAACAAGTTCCCAGGTGATTCTCAGGCACATTAAAGTTTGAGAAGCACTGCTCTAAAATGCTCATCTATTCACATGCCAAATGCCACTGCAATTGCTCGCTGACCAGTCTTTTCCTCACTAGATGCTGAACCTTGTAAAGGCAGGATCTGTCACCTTCACTTTGTATTTTTAGCCCCCAGCATATGGCCTGACACTTAGTTAGCACATCAGATAAATCAATGAATTGATCAATCAATGAAGTGAGATCTCTTCAAGTCTTTTAATATTTGCAAGAACACTGCATTTTTTGGAATGTTGTAAAACCTCAGAGTTCATGGAATTTGATTATTTCCAACTGTGATCTAAAGATTCTTGAAGGCTTGGAGAGACATAAAGGATGCTTGGGTTGGGGTTGGGTGGAGGGACATACAAGAGGAGACCCAGCAGGTGGGACTCCAGGCCACCCACTCCAGCTTCTACCAGAACAAATCTGTAGTCATCTGGTCCACACAATTAATCATCCCATTACCCAATTATTCAGCAACTAATTATTTAGCACCTACTTACAAATGTGAATAGGACATAAGGGATCACTATACATAATTTACATTGTAGTGGGGAAGACAGATAATACATAAATAAACATACCAGCAATATACGATTCTAAATCTAGTAAGTGCAGGAAAGATAGAAAGATAATTAAACCATGAGGGTGTGGGTAAACGGGTAGACATTTTAGAGAATTCTCTGCAGAGGTGGGCTTGGATTCCATGTAAGATTTATTTAGAAAAAAAAAAAGTCACTGGTTAAAAAAATATACCACTGTAATTGCTCATCCTGATCATCTTATAGGTGAGGAGACTGAGGGTCAGAATGCGGCAGAGCCCAGGGTTGCACAGTGAGTTTAACAGCAGTACCAGGATAGATTAGGAGGCAGCTTCCTTGATTCCTACTGACATATCAGTGTGGGATGTTGAAGCAATCTCGGATATCCCCCAGGAGACTAGAAAGACCATAGGAGGAGGAAGCTGGGTGACACTGAGGGGAGGTTGGCAGACAGTGGCTGGTGACTGCCTGACTAGGGGTTAGCGGGTGATCACAGTCCATTACTGAATGGATTGTCTGGCCTCCGTGGGCTGCCCAGTGGCATTTCCAGAAGATTTATGTGATGGAGGCTCATAAAGGATCCCAGGAGGCTATAAAGACAAAGTCAGGAGTGGAGCTCTGGTTTAGCTTCCACGCAAACTCCCTGAGCCCCGTGGGAAAGCCCAAAAAGGTGGAATGCCTTCCTCTCTCCACAGGCAAGATGGCAGCCAAGATGACTCACACAGCAGCTTTTGTAGGGAGTGGGGAGCTCTGCCCTTCTGCCTGCCAGTCCGCCCTCCTTTAGTTTTTATCTAAAGAACCTTCCTTTCATGTGCAAAGAGAAAGTTATAGTCCAGGACTCAACAGAACTGATAAGGCCTTGCCCTGGGGAAAGATCCTTTTTATCACTGGACCAAGCTCTCATCTCTGTCCTTGAGGGCCTCAAATTCTTGGAGGGTCGTTGCAAATGTTCTAAGGGCTCAAGGTGAGAGCTCAAAGCAGAACTTGCCTCATGTCAAACTCTGCACAACTCTGGGCAGCTCATTTAGCCCCATGGGACCTCAACTTTCTTATCATCAGAAAAATGGCATGAATACCCTACATGGGCATTTTGAAGTTTTTTAAAGCATGAAGTGCTGCCCACTAAGTATTTCAGGAAGTCATGCAATTCTCTCCAATGCACCAATGTCACCCTGGCCTAGAATGCTATGCTGTATTCCCAGGACTGTTATCACAGCAGCCTCTAGAGCCTTACAGCCTCTTTCTTTCCTTGACCACTACACTCAAGCCAGAGGGATCTTTCTCCTTTGATGTGCTGAAAATATTACCCCTTTTTGTGCTTGAAAAGCTTACCATTACCCTAAGGAGATAACCCCAACTTCTTAACCTAATTTAAAAGGCATTCAGGATCTGGCTCCCACTGACCTCCTGCTTCTTATCTCTTACCACTCCTGCTGTCACACACTTCTGCAACTACATAGAAATTCATCACCTGCTCCCAACACAGTGTTTACCAAAGTGTAGGCTGAGTTCCTCTGGGGTAGGGAAAGATTTTAGGTGGTACTCAAGATGATCACAGACTCAATATTAAACAAAAATGAATCACATTTGCAAAAGGTTAGATTAGCTCTTTCATTCTCATCCCTTCTTTCAGATTACTTCAAAAAGAAAATCTTGGGCCAGACACAGTGGCTCATTCCTGTAATCCTAGCACTTTGGGAGGCCGAGGCAGGTGGATCACTTGAGGTCAGGAGTTCGAAACCAGCCTGGCCAATATGGTGAAACTCTGTCTCTACTATATTTTTAAAAAACTAGCCAGGTGTGGTGGTGGGTGCCTATAATCCCAGTCACTTGGGAGGCTGAGGCAGGAGAATCACTTGAACTTGAGAGGTAGAGGTTGCAGTGATCTGAGACAGCACCATTGCACCCCAGCCTGGGCAGTAAGAGCAAAACTCCACCTCAGAAAAATAAAAAAGAAAATCTTGGTTTGGGGCTATGTCTTTAACACTTCTCTAACTAATCTTCCTTTAGAAGACACAGCCTCGGGCTCTGCTAGAATTGAACAACATTGTTTTCTGTTTTTTGTCCTGTTGCACTTTTGTTGCTTTTGTCCACTGTATTGAAGGGTTAGGTTTAATTTTCTATTAAGGGTAGATGGTGTTGGTTTAAACTTTACAAGATGCTGTTGTGTTTTCTGTTCAAATACATTTTTATTAAGAAATGAATCTAAGAAAGAAATATCAAGTAAAGTATATATGGTGGTGAGATGGCAAAAATCATAAAAGTGGTAGGCAAATGATCAAAAGTTGAGAAGAAAACTTTCTCTGTCATGTAACATTTTCTCTTCTGAGCATTCTCTAGGCTAGTCTCTCTGCCCCAAACACCTATCCTTCTCCCCAGCAATGCTGACTTATGTTACCCCAGCTCAAAACTTAGGCCTCAGGTTCTCAGCCCCAGTGCAGCTTCACTGGGTGACCTAGACCAGATGCCCATGTCTCATGTTCCCAAAGAGTTCTGTTCTGCTATCATGACACTTATTATTCCTGCCTACATAACTGCTTGTTTAACTACCTGCAACAGGAAGCTATGTGCAGGTAGCAACCGTTTCTACCTTTATACCATTGCACTGTCAGCAGTCACCACATAAGAGGTGCTGTTAAGTATATGTTGAATGGATGAATGTTGCTAGATGCAAGACATAACATGTAACCACCATTGCATATACTACTTTATGAAGCTTTAGAAGATAGTGACTGTGCCTTAGTTCTGTTGGAATCATTCATGGCTCCTGCACAGTGACTGGCATGCAGGACAAAAATAAAGCCTTCAAACATGTTGAATTCATAAATTTATTCAGTCACGATCACTAATGGACTTTTTAGTCAAGATTATAGCTGTTTACTGTAGAAAAACTCAGACTCCTTACGGAAGACTGCGAAAGACCCTGTATTATGGGTCATGGGCCTGCTGCTGTTCCCCTCTGTGATCTTAGTTAGGACACAGCCCTTCAAAAAGCCCAAGTTTCCTATCTGTAAAACGAGGTGGGAGATGAGCAAGGAGAATGATTAATGCAAAGAGCATCAATGCCCCTTCCCTATCTAACATTTCAGGAGCGCAGGAATCTAAAGTACCAAGATTCTTTTATTCTCTTTGCCCATTTTCTATCTTTAGCCCTGACAAGACTAAGGTGATAATCACCCTTATTTGCTTGATAAAGCCTATTCTCAGCCTTTGGGGAAAGGGTCCAGAAAAGTCAATTGGAAGCAAAAAGAATTTGCCCCTCCAATCACACAAATACATCCATACCTGGGCCCCAGCTCATCCTCACTCCTCCAGACAAAGTCACCAAACTTTTCATAGTGAGAGTTGTAGTGGTGCTGGACTCGGAACAGCATCGAGGCTGAGACTTCCATCAGCGTGTTGTAGGCGATCTGCTGCTCCTTTCCACTTGTGTACCCATTATACAGATTGTAGATCTTGTCAGCTATTTCTGAGAGGGCAGAAGGGCAGAAACAGATCACTGGGTGGTAGAAAAAAAGTAAGGATAAAAGCATGGCCTTCAATAAGAGAGGCACAGTGGTGAGACAGTTTTGCTTGCATAAGCTCAGGGAGCAGACCAACCTTAATTTCATCCTGAATATGTTATTGACTAGTTGTGTTTGGTTTTCTTATCTATCAACTGGAGATAATGATATCTACTCTCGAGGTGCATTGGGAGAACTAAATTAAAGAGTGGATACAAAGCACTCAACACAGGGCCTGCCACAGAGTTAGTGCTCATAATTGCAAGTTTAATTATTAATTATTGTGCCTGTGATTTTACATAAAATTTGCTTAAATAAACTGTCTTGGATAATCTCGACACCCTCTATTTCTCCTTTCTTGTATTTCCAACACATTTCTGTGATCAGGTCTGATAGGTCCCCATTCAAAACACCTTCCAAAGAAAATCTGAACTCATCTGCTTGTTATTCATGGCTACTCCTACTGCTTCAGTCACTCCTACGAATCAAAGTAACTTAAATTTGTCATGAGTGGAAGGCATATTCTTTCAGCTTCAAAAACTGATCAAAATCTGTATGTGCCCCTAAATCATTGCTAACAACAGTTGCCAGGAGAAGAATCTGGAAACAGAGTAAAAATGGGAGGAACGTTTATGTGATGCTATTTTCTACTCTGATTTTTATTTGTACTTTTTTTATTTTTTAACAATGGACATGTGTTATTTCTAAATAATAATTTTTAAAATTTATCAGGAAAATATTTCAAATCCCCTTACCTTTGGTAGCACTTAAAACATTTATAATTGAGTTTATTATTGAGCCATGTGCGGAAATGTCTCACCACTCATAATGTGAATTCCTAAAAGGTGGAGACCATTTCTCTACTGCATTGCTTGTTCTTTTGAGAAATAATTGTTCAACTTTAAGTAGACCACCAGGACTTATGAGCCACCATCACATTTTGCCAGACTTGATGTAGAAACTGCATCTATACAATGCTCAAGAACTAAGTATGTGGTGGATCTGACTGACTAATTATATTTTTTCAGGTGTTTTTGCCTGCTGTTTACATCATGAACCACGAGCAGTAAAAACGTTTGATCTTGCACGCTAACTGTGACTGATAATCATTAACGGCAGCTCTATGCTGAGGATTCGGAGGCCACCATAGGAGTGGATGGAACAGTATGCTGTGATCTGCTAATGATGTCTGCCATGGGCACCACAAGGTGAAATGGCCTCCTAGGTGCCATCTCTTTGCCACTCTAGTAAAGACAAGTGGAAGAAAATGATTAGTCCCTAAGAAATCTAGGACAAGGGGTAAGATATAGTCATGGGGCTCTGACTCCCTGCCATTCCTGGCCTGTAAGTCAGAACACAGATCAACTCTCTAAAAGACGGGCAAGTCTTTCCACTGGCAAAGATACTGCTAGTCAATCTCAATTTTTCCCTTCATGACTTTGATTAATTTAGCTCCATGTTCCTCCTGTTCCCTTAGTGCCTTCATTTTCTTCTCCCTGTGCCAGTGTGTCGGTGTGTGCGTGCATGTGTGTGTGTGTGTGTGTGTGTGTGTGTGTGTGTGTGTGTATTTGATGATTAATGACTGTTGGGTGCAGAACTTATGGGAAATATGGGAGTTACCTTGGAGGTGAAAAACTGGGTTACCTACCTTCTGCCTTGTTGTCATCCACCAGTGGACAGGCCGTCCTCAGGGTCACTGTGCTGAGCTCTGAGTGCCTCCCTCGTGTATCCACGGCATACAGAGTGAACCTGCAGCACAACAAGAAAACAGAGCACTAGGCTGTGACTTCGCAGAAGGGCCTGGAGTTGCAGGGAAAAACACAGAGTCATGGCACATTAGGCTACAGGAAAATGATTTTTTAAAAAAGCATTTATTAGCACTAACTGCCTACTTGACACTTTGTACTTCATCTCAGCCTAAAAGGGAGGGATTTATTGTCACCCACATCTTGTCAATGAGGACAGTGAGACTTAGATTCTGTATCTTTCCACTATCTGAGTTACTGAGGGACAGAATGGGGGTACTGAACTCAAGCAGTCTGAGTCCAGGGTCTGAAGTGAGCCCTAATGCTATTCTTTATGGCTGGATATATCCATTTATACATTCATTAATTTACTCACTTAAGAAATATTTATTGAGCATTAACTCTGAGCCAGGAAGTACTTTAAGTGCTAAGGTTATAAAAATGAACAAGAGAGTCAAGGTCACGGATCAAAAAAATAAACCAGTAAAAATGAAAAAGTAAACAAAAAATCAGATAATGGTTAAGTGTGAAAGAAAATATATCAGAATAATGCAAAAAAGATGAATATGGGAGTATAGGGAGTATAACCTTTAGAATGTAGTCCATGAAAGGCTTCCTGAAGAGGAAACTTCAAGACCTAAGACCTGAATCGTGAGAGAGAACCAGTTTATGGGAGGAAGACCTGGGGAAAGAGCATTCTAGGTAGGATGCTTAGTAAGGACAAAGGTCCTCAGGAGAGATGGAGCCCAGATGGTTGAAGAAATGGACAGCCAGTGTGGCTGAAACAAAGGGAGTTGAGGTAGGAAGTCGGTGGGGACCTTGTAGGCCATGACAAGGAGACTGGGGGTTAATCTGGCTATAACATATGTCCTCACCTTTCTATGATCTCATCTGAAGCTCCATGCTATATTGGTAAGAGCAGATACAACCTGTGTGGACTTAGAAGGGAAGAACTGATAAAACGTTGACCTGAAAGATTCAAGTCTAATCTACCATAATTCTTTCCACAGCAGCCTCTGTCCTCTGTCCTATCCTGGGGAAGCTCTGTGACTCTTGTATTCCCAGATCTCTAAGTTTTACGGTTAAGCAAAGCCTAAGAAGGGCTCAGAAATAACTTTCCAGACAATGTAAGCCTTATAGGCCAGGAACAAGCTGAATAGGCCGGGCATGGTGGCTTACACCTATAATCTCAGCACTTTGGGAGGCTGAGGTGGGTGGATCACCTGAGGTTAGGAGTTTGAGACCAGCCTGGCCAACATGGTGAAACTTCATCTCTACTAAAAATAAAAAATTAGCTGGTGTGGTAGCATGCACCTGTAGTTCCAGCTACTGGGGAGGCTGAGGCAGAAGAATCACTGGAACCTGGGAGGTGGAGGTTGCAGTGAGCTGAGACTGTGCCACTACACTCGATTGCACCACTGCACTCCAGCCTGGGTGACAGAGTGAGACTCCATCTCAAAAAAATAAAATAAAATAACAGTTTGAATAGAAGGGTTGAGCATCTGAGTGTTCTGTTTGCATCATGCCATCCTTTTTCACCAGCTTTTAAGGGTAAAGGCAATAGTGTGAAGTGGGTAGAGGGTTCCCTATGTTAAGTAGAATAGATTGGGGTCCTAATGGCCCTATTTTCTCCCCTTCTCCCCTGCATCTCAAATTTTCCCATGTTATAAAATGGGCATAACACTATGATTACCAAGTTTCAGAATGGTGAGCCCCATTTGGCCATACATACTTGCACTTAATAAATGTAAGATGACAGGGTGATGGATGCAGCAAACCACCATTGCACATGTATACCTATGTAACAAACCTCCATGCTCTTCACATGTACCTCAGAACTTAAAGTATAAAATACATATATGCTGGTTATACAAATTAATTAATATGTGCTAAGACCCTAACACATGTCAAGCACTGAGCTAAGAGTTACCTACATTATCACAATTAATTCTCCAACACCCCCACACAATTGTAAAAGATAGGTACTATTACTCTCTTTGTTTTATACATGAGGTTCAGAGAAGGAAGCAGCTTGCCCAGAACTACATGGTAACTACTGGGACTGGCAATTTAAACCTTGGTTTCTCTGACTCTAGAGTCCATTCATGCAACCATTGCAAACTGCTGCCTTCGGATCACAGTTCTGTAGAATCAACTCTGTACAAATGTGATTCCATTAGCCATACTTGCTGAACCACAATTATGTTGAAGCAGTGCCATCTCATAAGTTTTTCTGATCTTATGAAAACATGCCAAAATAAGCACCCTCATTATCTCCACCTTTCCAAAGATAAAACTGGAGATTTTTTTAAAAAATTAAGCAATGTGCCCAAAGTCACAGGTTCAAAATATTAAGGACTCAAGATAATGATCTCTCTTACTCTAAAACCCATGCTCTTGGCTCTCAGCTGCCATTTTATTGTTCCCACTTGACCACTCACAGGCTCAGAGGATCTGATCTGGGCTACCTACATGGACCCTTCCAGCTTTGACTTCCCATGACCTGAGGCCTCAAAGGTTGTTTTAATAAAAGGTACCATGAGTCAAAACTCCTTGGTACAAAGAAAGCAGGGGGTGACAAAGAAAGGGGCCTGGCCTTGGAGATGGCCAGACTTGGGTTCATATTTCAGTTCTACTGCCTAGCACTGTGAACTTGGGCAAGTCACTTCACTCTCTGAGCTCACTGCACCTCTCTGCACCCAGCATCTGTGATAGAGAGACTGCCCCCCACTTCACAAGTGCGGTGTGGATAGATGTGAAATGTAAGTGCACTGTGAGGTAAGTCATCATTGGAAAGCCATGCAGAAGGGTTGAGAACAAGATCATAAAGGAACTCCAGGATGCGAGAGATCATAAAGGAACTCTATGATCATAAAGGAACTCTAGCAAGTGGCAAGGTGGGAAGTGAGAACAGCATTGGACAACATTATGTAAGCACTTACCATCCACATATAGACCCATCTAGAAAGTGGCAGAGGCAGGATGTAAACTCTAGCCTGCATGTCCCAGAGTGCATACTCTTCATCTTGGGTATAGCTATATTGTTGTCATTTAACACAGTATTAGGCACATAATAGGCACTTGATAAATACTGGTGTGAATGAATGAATCAAAGCATACCATCTCTCATTTCTAAATTTGAGTTTCTCCATCAATAAAATGAGGTTAGTTTCACAGACAGTGCATGACTGTCTCAAGGATTACATGGAGTGATGCATGAGAAAGTGGCTTGTAAGAAGAGGATTTTTATAAAGACCATACATACAGCACTTATTTGTGCAAGAGAACACATTTTTAAAAAATGCTTTCTTGGAGTTAGAAGATATATTTCAACTGAGGGAAACATGGAAGGCTTATAGTGAATAGAATATATGAATGAAAGTTCAAAATATAAGTAGGAATATGTTTTAACACTGCTTTCTCATAAGCCACTTATGTTCCTGTGATGCTTCTGCAACTCATTTCCTCCACCCAAGAGGGCCCAGGGTCGTCTCGCTGCTTAGCCGAGCAGCAAGAATAACAGCGTGCTGGGGAAGAAGTAGTGTTAGGTATTCTTGTCATAAAAACTGGGTAGAATCCTTGCTTTCTCCAATTGCTGGCTGAATATGGTTTGGGAAGTCACTTCACTTTCTCTGGGCCTCAGTCTCTTCCCGCAGGGTGAAATTATCCATATCTCACAAGTTGGGGATCGAGACTCAGTGACATAATGATAATAATAGGCCCGTTCAATCTTTGCCCCCTAAAAGGTAGCTTCTATTTTGGTTATTATAGTAACCAAACATGTCAGTGGGGACGTTGGGATGGAGGAGGCCTCGGGCAACCCTGCTGGGGGTGGAGAAAGAGGAAGATGTCAACCTCACAGTCCTGGGTCAAAAGTCACAAAGAAATGGGCTTTCTGGCTGACTCAGCTGTAATAATTGTAGAACTGTTCCAGAGGCACATCTGAAAGCTGTTAGGGCACCAGGCAGGGCCTGGAGGGGTTATTTGTGAAGGGGAGAAAGTGGCGGTCCCTGATATGAAGGAGAGAGAGAGAAAGAGACAGACAGATTGGAAGGTGTGGGGATAGAGACCAAGAAACAGATACAAAAATATAGCACAAACAAATCCATATAGCAGGGAGTGAAAGAGGGAGAGACAGGGACAGACAGAGACAGATACAGAGGAGAGAGAGTAATCAGACCTCTATGTTTCTTGGGATGAGAAAGGGTGTCAGCCACTCTCTGCTAAGTTGTGTCATCATCTCTCTGAAGCAGACTGAGGTTCACTGATAATCTGAACTAAAGCTCTGTACCACCAACTCCCAATCTTGATTTTACAAGTGGGGAAACCAAAGCCCAGAAGGGAAAACAACTTGCACAGGGACCCACTTGCCAATCAGTTGAGACTAAAGACTATGGCATTCCTGACACCTTCTCCAGTGCTCCTTCCTACATTTCCATGCCCTGGCGGATCAAGGTCCAAGTCTACTTATGGGATGCTTTCATTATGAAAGAGGTGGCTCATGGATAACGTTAGATATTTAAAAGCCTGGAGCTCCAGGCCCAAACCATTGCTATTCCTTCCCTTGGCCTTATTTCAGGGGAAACAATGCTGGCCAAGGTGGCTAAAATCTGAATTTGAGTCCCAGCTTGCCTACAGGCTGTGTGGTCTGAGATCTTACATACCTACAGTAATATAGCCTCAGTGCATTGGGAAGTTGAAATCCAAACAAACACACTGTGTGAGGAAATGCCTAGGGATGACTACTCCAAAGTATTCTTCATATTTGTTCATGACAATGTCATTGTCAGGACATTGTCATCCTCAGGACACCATCTTCATCATCCTTAGGACAAAGTCCATCACTCCCAGGAATCCCCTCAGTCATTTGAGAGTACTCTATTACTGAGCCCTGAATGAGCTCTCGTCGAAGGTCTTGGTGGGCTTGCTGACTTCCCTCCCTACTCTGCTTCACAGCAGAGGCATCTCCAGCTGCTGATGGTTCCAGAATATGGATCCCATCTCTGAACCTTTCCACTGGTGGCACCTCTGGCTGAGTCGTCCAGCCCCTTCTTCACGTAACCCTCTCCACCTTGTCCTTGAAGCATCACACAAATGTTACCTCCTCTGGGAAGCCTGTTTGACCTGTCTGAAGAGCTGCATAGTGCATTCATCACACAGTTAGGCCAGCAGCCCTTCACTTCTCTCTTGCCCCTATGAATATATGACTCTCTTCAGGATCAGAATACGGTTCTGCTCATCTCTAAACACCTACACCCGATGCATCAACACTCAGCACACACAGGTCGGAATGAATGAGGCTCATTTCCCTTTCCTGGAAATCAATCTTTCCATCTATAAAATGAACAGAAGATGATTAGATTGAAGAGTTACTAAAAGAAATGGAATCACAAGAGGGCTAAAGGCATGGCTTTGGAATCAGATAATTTGGTGTTAAATTCTGGCTTCTTGTACATTGGCTATGTGCAGCCTTGTCTCAATGTACTCACCTGTACAATGGGAATAATAATATTAAAACCCACCATGGAGAGTTCTTGTTAGAATAAAAGAAAGTGCAGCATGGGAAGTGCTCAGCACAATGCCCAGCATGTGCTATGCAATCACCAACAGGCAATCAATTGCTGTTGGCATCATCATTAGCATTAGTACTCAGCCACTGCCCAAGGCTCTGACTTCACTCCCACACAGGAGTAAGTGGTCCCAGTGGACATCAGAGGAGGGTAGGTAGAAAGGAAGCTGTTGTTGGTCCCATCCAAGACCTCCAGACCTCCTCATACCAGGGGTGAGAGAATGAAACCAAGAAGTTAATTGGTGGTGAGAGCTTCTCACAAATCTGACAGGGAGTAAGAGCAGGGACAGGGCCCTAGAGGCCCATGTCAGGCCTGGTCCCTGAGAGTATAGGAGAATGTGTTTGAAGTCTCCAGGCCAACGCCTGCTCTTTCCCAGCCACAACATGATTTAGACATTCTGGGGAGGCAAAAGTCTCCATGCTGATTTGAAGGGAAACAGATGTTTCCAGGCCAGAGGCCCCAGTCTTGTAAAATGCTCCTTCCCCCAACACAGCTTTGGCAAACAACTTCCCTGTTAGCTCACGCCCACCCCTCCCACCCCCACTGCCATGGCTCCCCTCCCTGTGCCATTCCCAGCACAATGTGGCAGACAGGGGCAGTAGGAAAAGTGCCCAGTCCAAGCTTAAGCTTTGGGTCTAGGAAGCTGGATGGCCAGGGACACCTCAATGCCCATCTCTGTGCTTCAGCCTCTGATCTCTGCAGTGAGGGATTGGAACCACGATCATTGCTGAAGGGTAGGTTAGATCTAATATTCTAGGAACTGAGGGTTGTTTTTCTCTGATAGAGCTGGTGTTACCCATTCCAGACTTTTCTCCACTGGGTTCTGTGGCAAAGAGCATGGACTTACAAAGAAGACTATTCTGGATTTGAATCTGGACTCCACTTGGGCAGTAGCAAGAAGCTACTGAAAAAGGAGCAATTTAACCATTGAGCCTCAGTTTCCTTATCTGTAAAATGGGGACAAAAGTTTCATCATGTGGGCTTGTGAGAATGAAATCAGAATACAATCTTTCTACCCATAGTTTAGGTTTCTTGTGAACAAAATCAAGTACCATATATTTTCCTTTGTACTATTCATGATAGCCAGACAGTCTGTTTGCAGAGAAAATGTGTAACAGTGTTCGTGATTGATTTTTGATGGGAAGACTGCTAGACACTCTGCCGTCCAAAGCCTCAGGTTCTGAATCCAGGTCTACTCAAGTAATAGAAAAAGCGTTTCTGCTTTTATGATCACAATGAGGCAGGGTGTGAAGAAGTTAGAATAGACTCTGGAGCCCTTCTACCTGAGATCCAATGTTTGTTCTAACATCTACTGTCTTTATGACCTTAGGCAAGTTAATTGACCTTTCTCTTCTTTAGTATTTCTTGTCTTCAAAGTGTGTGGCTGGGCATGGTGGCTCACAACTGTAGTCCCAGCACTTTGGAAGACTGAGGCAGGTGGATCGCTTGAGCCCAGGAGTTCAAAACCAGTCTGGGCAGCATGGCAAAACCCCATTTCTACAAAAAATACAAAACTTAGCTGTGTGTGGTGGCACACAGGTGTAGCTCCAGCTACTCAGGAGGCTAAGGTAGGAGGATCATTTGAGCCTGGGAGGTTGAGAGTGAGCCAAGATGGCACCACTGCAGTCCAGCCTGGGTGAGAAAGTGAGATTCTGTCTCTAAATAAATAAATGAGTAAAAATAAAATGTGTATGATAATGTTATCTATCTCAAAGGGATGTTAGAAGAATAAAGTACTTGAAACGGTGCTTGGCACATGGTAAGTGGTAAGTTAACACAACTGTTACTCAATGTGCATGTGTTTAAATGATTTATCTCTTCTATAATGGCTTTAAAACAAGACCCTGGCCCCAGTTCTTTGACACTTCACCTTGAATAAGGACAGGCTCGTGAGTGCTTTGGCCAGTAGAGCAAGAGGAGTCCAGGAGTAACCGTGTGACTTCTGAGTGTAGGTCATAAAAGGGGATGCAGCTTCCACCTTGCTTACTGAATCATTCTCACTTGGAACTGTGGGCCTCCATACAAGAAATTTGGCTGCCCTGAGGCCACTGTGGTGGGAGGAAGACAAGCCATAAGGAGAGGTCACATGTGGATGCTTCAGTAGCCCTGGTGCCTAGGTCCCAGATGGATAAGTAAATGAGCCTTCAGATAATTCTCACACAAGCAGTCAAGTTACACCCAGTTTTTGAATTCTTGCAGTTGAGATCCCATACTTAATGGAGCAAAGACAACCCAATCTGGTATGTTCTGTCTGAATTTCCAATCCACAGATCCATGAGCAAAACCAAAAGGTCATTTTAAGTTGCTAAGTTTCAGGGTTATTTGTTGTGTCATCAATAGTAACTGTGACAACTAACGAGCATTGCAAGCAGGATCAGCAAACTATAGGGCACAGTTCAAATCTGGCCTGCTGCCTATTTTTGTAAAGAAATCTTTTACAACCACACTCTTTTTTGGTTTGCTTTGAATGCATTCTCTATGGCTGCTTTCACACTACAATGGTATAATAATGTAATTGTGACAAAAATCACAGCACCATCAAGGCCTAAAATATTCACTGTCTGGACCTCCAGAGAAAAGCTTACTGACTCTAATATAGAGCTTTGAAATGCAGGATCTTTTCCTTACATTATTTCATTTAATCCCAAGGTTAGAAATCATTCCTATTTTACAGTTAGGCTCAGAGAGTTCAAGTGACTGGTTCAAGGTCTTTAACTGCAGGTCTAATGCCTCCATGGCCTGTTGAAGATCTAGACTCCAGTTTGAGTAATAATGGCTTTGGGTAAGTTCCATCATGCTCTGCTCTCAGTTTCCCAGCCTGGGTCATGAGGATATTGGGCAAGTTGGTCTGGAGAGGCTGCCAAAATTCAGATGTCTAAACCTTTCCCGAGCTGACTGCTAGCTACCAGGCAAAGTATTTCTGTTCCCCGCTAGTCTAGGAGTACTAAAATGAGCCTTGAGAATGAGTCACCAGTGGCTGCTATGCATCCCTGCTCACTCTCACGTGCAGCCACCCACCCTTGAGCATCAGGACCCAACTTTCCTATCTCCCAACTCAAGCTGACAACCCATGCTTTCTGCCAACATAAATATTTAATTCTAGTGCCTGGAACAGAGAGACCATCTTGGTATTAAGGACTCCCGTCCTAGTTTCTACTTTCAAAACAACACAGTCTGAGGCATGATTGGGAGGCCCTGGCTTAGAACAAAGGTAAAGCAGTTTGTGGTTGGGCTCTAAACACCAGCTCCCCACACTTGTACCGCCTTCAACCCCTCAAGCTGTATGAGCTAACACGCAAAGAATCAGGGGAGTGGGGAGCTGGCAGGGAGAGCTCTGCAGGAAGGCCAAGTTGGGAAACCAGTGTTGGTTCTAAGCTCAGGCAGAGGTTACAGCAACCTGGAAGTACTGCTAGGCATCCACTGTTCTGACTGCTAAATTCCCTGAAATACACTGGTATGTGAATATCTCCCCAAAATTCATAATTCAGTGAACATCAGAGCTCAGAAATAATTATAGTATTAACACTTAAAATTAAATGAATATTAATCGATTTACAAGTAAAGATTATTGAGTGTATCTCCAATACCTGAGGAGTAAGTATCACAGCAGCTCCACTCTGTGTGTGCCTTGCCATGAGTGAATGCCTGCTAGGTGCTGGGCATTCTGCTAAGCAGGGAAGAAATGCCCATGAAAAAAAGAGTGGGGTTTTTGCTGTCACAGAGCTCATGGAAGAGCAGGGAGATGGTCAAATGAACAAGAAATGGGACACAGTACTACAAGCTCTTCAATAAAAATGTATTCTTGCCCCTACATTTACTTCAGGTATGTCTGTTCTTCCTTTTTTCAAAACAGCACACTAAGCCTTAGATATGAGTTTAAAAGCTACTGTGAATTAGACTTTATCTTGCTGGATCTTCTGTCTGCTGCAAACTGGGATTGTCAACCACGTACAGGACTCTAATTTTTTTGGTATGAAAAATGATGACAATTCTTGCTCTCTCCATTCTGAAAGCATTTGAAAAGTGAATAAAGCAGTGGACATAAATATATAAATACTATGCAAACGATCTGTCTGAGTGTATTCATTCACTCATCGAATATGACCTGACCTCTCTTGAAAAAAAATGCAGGTTGGCATGTTGCTTGGCTTTAGCAACAATTGCTGTTTGCCATTCTTTCCTTGGTCTTCTCCTGTCCCTTCCTCTCCCTATCGCCCCCTGCCCCCACCTTTCCTTCTCCTTCTCTTTTTTTCAGAATGTAGACTAAATGATAACACGTAATTATACTAGCTATAATACTTAATTGGAAGATGTTCATATTTTAATAGGTTATTTTAGGGTAAAGCAGACACAGACAAACTTTATGGTCGCAAGTCAAGGAATTAATTGAGCACAGAATGCCCAATTATTCTACTCCAATTTACATTCCTGGGATCTTTGAAGCAAATTGTAGGCTTTAAAAAATATCTTTATTGTACATTGGGCAGAATCTCTGAAACTCAGATATAAACAATAATTTTTAAAGTGACTTCAGTTATATAAATGACTTTTTCAGAAGGCATAACTTGGAAATATGTTGAATTGAGGGGCAGAGGAGATGATGTGTAGGTTTCACCCTGTCATTTACTAGCTATGTGGCTTTGGTGGGATTATTTGACCTCTCTGCACCTCAGTGGCCTGTCAATAACCCCATGGTGATGGTGTGAGGACTAAATGGTGGTTATGGATATAAAAGTGCCTTAGAGATTCCACACACATTTCCTGTGCACATACTCTGTATCAGATACAGAGCTGGAAGCTTTTATAAAGTTGTATTCTGTTCCCTTTACAACTGCTTAAGGGGTATGTATTATTAAATCCATTTTATAAGGAGGCAAGTGAGTCTTGGAAATTTAGATAGACTTTCCCAAGGCTACAGAGATAGTAGTAGTAGTTCAGTCAGGCCCCAACATAGGTCTACTCACTCAAAATTCAGTGCCCTTTCCAAATGGATAAAATTATTAGGTATTCATTGGCCCCAAGTGGGTCTTGAGTCATAGTTCAGAGGAAGTTAAAGTTTATTAGGAGGATGAACTCCATGTTCCCAACTTTTGATAAGGAAGAGATCTTACCACAGGAACACCATTACTTTCTGCTCCTTTCAACACTGACATCACTTCTCTTCCCACATCTGACCCTAAAGCCCTTCTCTTCTTCCATGATGCCTTCAAGATTGAATTTTGCCAAAGCCAAGCTCAGAGGAGGAGAGGCCAAGCAGAGGCCACAACTTGGCTTTCCTCTTGGCCTTTAAGTTAGGGAACACTATAGGCAGAATGGTTCTTATCTACTCAGTTCTGAGCTGAGCTTAGTTCCCACCTCATATGTGAGCTCTGCTTTCCATGGGTAGAGGGTGAGAGTGGGAAGAAGAAACAAGCCCCGTGCTTGGAGTCTAAAAGACAGAGTTTGCATCATGACTCTCCCTATTTCCTGTTTCTATCATCTCTGAAAGCCTTAGTTTCCCTATCTACAAAATGGAGTCAACCATACATGCCTCACAGAATTGTTGTAAGAATGAATAGCATGAGTAAACACCCAGAGCAGTGCTTGGTACAATAAATGTTATCTTGCTTGTCTTGCTTACTTATGACACTCAAGTAAGATAAAATGGAAACAGTGCTTCTTTAAAATCAAGTTCCTACACAAAAGCAATGGTTCTGGAGGGTGCTGTTTTTCATAAGGTTTTGTTAGAGCTCCAGTTTAGCCATGGCATGTATAGGCAAATCATGCCATGTTTGTGAGCTTCGGTTTCTTCATCAATTACCCCGTAACAGCAATATCCACTTTTGATAGTAGTTAAGAAAACTAGAACAATTTACACTTTGAGGCACTGGCTCAGCTGGGGCCTAAACTCAAGGCTGCCTGTTTATAAAGACCTAGCTTTGTCCCTGATCAACAATGTGACCTTGGGTGAATTTCTGCTCCATGGACTTTGCTTTTTTGTCCTATTTAACAGTGGGTCACCAGATGTCTTCACTGGTAAATGACAGCAAATATTAACACCAGTTAGCACCAATATTCTGTGGCTCCAGTTAAAATGGCTTTTATCCGAAAGTCAGGCAATAACAAATGCTGGCAAAGATGTGGAGAAAGGAAAACCCTTGTATGTTATTGGTGGAAACATAAATTAATACAACCACAATCGAGAACAATATGGAGGTTCCTCAAAACACTAAAGACAGAACTACCATAGGATCCAGCTCTCCAAAGGAAGGTATACACCCCAAAGAAAGGAAATCAGTATGTTGAAGAGATATCTGTATTCCCATGTTTATGTCAGCACTATTTGCAGTAGCCAAGATGTAGAAACAACCTGTGTCCATCAACAGACGAATGGATAAAGAAAATGTGGTACAGATACATAATGGAATAGTATTCAACCATTAAAAAAAAGGGGGGGATCCTACCATTGGCAGCAACATGGATGGAACTGGAAGATATTACGTTAAGTGAAATAGCCAGACACAGAAAGACAAACTTTGTATGTATTCACTCGTTTGTGAGAAATAAAATTAAGAAAAAAAAATGAACTCATGGAGATAGAGAATAGAATGATAGTTGTTGCCAGAGGCTGGGAAGGGCAGTGGAGAAGAAGGGGAAAAGTGGGGATGGTTAATGGGGACAAAAATATAATTAGATAAAATGAATAACACCTAGTATTGGATAGCAAAAGAGAATGACTACAGTCAACAACTTATTGTACATATAAAATTAACTAAAAGAGCGTAATTTAAAAGTTCATAACACAAAGAAATAATAAATGCTTGAGGTGATAGATACCTCATTTACCCTGGTATGATTATTACACATTGTATACTTGTCTCAAAATATCTCATGTACCTCATAAATATATGCACTTATTATGTACCCATAAAAATTAGAAATAAAAAATTAATTAAAAAATAAGTTAAATCAAGCAGGTTACAAGATTAACATACAAAAATCAATTGCATTTCTACTTACTAGCCATGAACAATCAGTTATTATCACCATTTTATAATTAAAGAAACTAAAGCTCTGGTTTGGCATGATTTGCTCAAGCTCATCCAACCGGTAACTGACAAGCCAGGGTTTAAACCCTTCCTGATTCTAAATATCACTCTCTTCCTGTGACAATTTGAGCCCCCATGGGACATTTTAAAGCACTGCACTTCATATACAAAACCTTTGAACTGATGAAGCACATATAATGTGCTATGAAGCCATCTAACTTCATTACAATCCCAAGAGGTAGGTTTTATTATCTTCTTTTTACACGGGAAGAAATTAGGGCACAGTGAGCTTCAGTAACTTGCCCAGTATGTCCTGGCTAGAATACACAGAGCAATGACTCAAACCCAAATAGCCTGGCTTCAGAGCCAGGGCTCTTAACCTTCTGCCATGCCACATCTCAATGCTTCAGGAATTCCTGTCTTAACTCATGCCATGCAATAATAATTCCATACTCCTCCTGGAAAGCACAGAGAAAGGAGAATTTCTTGCCTTACAAGGGGCAGGTGTAGAAAAATCACCAGGTTTATACTGTGGAATAAAGAATATCTGAAATGGAAGTTCAATGCTTTATTATAAATTCCTTGTTGACTCCCTGGCTGTTTGAGCCAACAGGCTCAAAGAGGTCAGTAGATTTGGTGATAATATAGGAACAATGGGATAATATTCTCTTCCTTGGGTTATAGGGAAGTTCTAGCTTTTTACCTCAACAGGCCTTATCCTCCTAGGATTGCTCTTTAAGGGTGATTGTTGAGTGAGTGTGTGTGTGTGTGTGTGGGGGGGGGGTGTGTCTGCCCATATATACAATTTGCATATGGAATTCTGAAGTAAATTTCTAATTAATATTACCCCCTAGTCACAGGATATCTCCTTTGGATGTCCAAAGAAATCTTAAACTCCTACCTTCATACTCCTCACATCCCTCAAAACTGTTCTTCCTGTCATCCTTCTCATCACTGAATGGCAGCAGTATCCATTGAGTCACTCAGTCATGCCCTGGGTATCATCCTCAACACTTCCTTCTGTCTCACTCCCATATTCAATCAGTTTCCAAGCTCTGTTAAGCCCATACTCTAACGATGTCTCAATCTGCTTTTTCCTCCATTGCAATTGCTCTAGTTCAGGCTGCAATCATTTCTCACCTGGCCAATTACAATCATCTTCCAGCCAGTCTCTCAGGCTTCCTCCTTACATCCCACACCACCCTAATCTGTTCACCACACTTCTCCAAGGATCTTTTTCTGAAATGGTTATCCAGTGCTGCCTTACCTCTGCTCAAAGCTCTTCCATCTCTCTCCACCACCCATAACATAAAATTTATTCTCCCTAAGCTGGTTCACTAAGGGATTTGAAATCAGGACTTTATCTCCCTAACTCCTGCCATTCTCCTCTCAACTTCTCAGCCTTCATTACATGCTTCAGCAATACCAAACAACATAATGTTTCTCAAGCATGCCCTTCTTTCTCAGCCTATGGGCTTTTGTTGTGTCCCTGCTGCATGCTGTCTCTGCCTGTAATGCCTGTCACCCCTCTAGGGAACTTCCACTCTTTCACAAGTCCCTCCCTCTGGGAAGCCTTCTCCAACAGTTGAATCAAACTAATGTAAGGGGTATAGTTTCAGTATGGAAAAGAAGAGCTGTCCCTCTTCTGTGCTTTTCTTAGTGTCTTGTAAAGAACTTCATTATGTTTCATAGCTGCATTATGTCTCCTTCACTATCTTCTCGGCTAGGCTGTGAGCTCCTGAAAGGCCAGAGCTGCATTTTATCTGTTTTCTTGAGACAGGGTCTTAGGGTCTTACAATTCTGTTACCTCAGCCCCTGAGTAGCTGGGACTACAGGTGCATGTCACCCTGACCAGATTTTTTTTCTTTTTTTTTTTTTTTTGAGAGACAGGGTTTTATTATGTTGCCCAGGCCGGACTTGAACTCCTGGCCTCAAGCTATCTTCTCACCTCTGCCTTCCAAAGTGCTGAGATTACAGGTGCCAGCCACCATTCCCAGCCATTTTCTGTCTTTACATAGCCAGAATCTGACACATAGCAGAGGAATATTAAAGATGTGTTGAATAAGTAAACAAATTAATGATTGAATACAAACTTGTCAGTGTGTGGACATTATGACAAATATCACAATGTATAGCTGTATAAACATTTTGTATACATATAAAATTTTAAACATATGTATGTGTTTGTGTGTGTGTGTGTGTGTATAGTCCTGTAATCATTGTAAAATATCAGTAAAGGCTTAGCAGAGTGACTGGCCCACAGCATTCATTATGTTGGTTATAATTATCTTCCTTGAGAGCAGTTATGTGGTCCATTCATGTATGGATGTTTGTGCTGAAGCTCATCCCTGAGTACTGAGTATTCACGTAGCTGTGTGCATGTTGTATGTGGTGGGGGGTGGGGATAAAATATGAGAAACTGCATGACTAACGTATGAGTGCTGTGTGCCAGTTGGGTCTCCAGAGAGCTTTTATACTGGGCAATTTTGTTTCTGTTTTATTGTTTGTTTGCCATCTCTTACTCCTTTGATGCTTGCTCTCTGGGCCATACTGCTAGGGTCTCTGCTTGCCTACAGGGACCAAATTACAGTTTCTTCCCATCATTCATGTGTCTGATAAGTAAGTGTGAGGCACAATGGGTGCCATGTGTCTGATCTCTGTTTTCCTGAGAAACATGCAAAGCAGGTGCCTCTTCAACCCAACTGTGCAGACTATATGAACAGGCTCAGAGTGGTTGCAGTCACTAAGGAGAGATACCTGCCTGAGATGTGGCAGAGCACAAGTTTAAAATCCAAGTCTGTCTGCCTCCACCATGATGGCTATGTACTCTGTATCATGCTGTCCCTCTTTACTACAGCCAGCAAGTTTGATTGCTGCTTTGAACTCAGGCAACCCTATACAGCCTTCATCTAATATCTCAGAGTCTCAGCCACCATCTGACTCCCTTTGCCCCATGAAGATAAGCCTCTCTGGTCGACTGGACACATCAGCCTTAGAAACCTTGAGTTACCAGAATGGGGGCAACTGGCTGGCTGCACATGGTTGGGGCATCTGGCCCTGATAAGACCTCGCCACGGCTGGACAGGCTCTCAGAGACGTAAGGCTTTGCGTAAGCACAAGATTAGAAGAAACACATTATTACAGTATTTATTTTCTTACAGGTATTGACATAAAAGGGGGAAAAGGAGGTTCCCAGGAGAGAGATAACACCCAGGGGTACTTTTTGTGACTTGGTTTTTGAATACATAGTTACTAAAGAAATTACATTAGTATTAATAGTAAATAATAACAATACAAGCTGCGAGTTGTCAGTTGGAAGCAGCTGCAGTTTCAATTTGCTTATGCATGAAACTAAGGACAATGGCGCAAATTTAAAAGTAAGTAAGCAAACAAACAAACACAAACCCACTTTGCTCTATGGATTAGACTAATGCAGATTCAGGAGAGTGGTTGTGTTTTAGGAGAGATGGTGGGGGCAGAATGGAGCTGAGAAGGCCACTTGATGAGTAGTCTTCAAGTGTGTCTTCAATTTTAATTTCTTTTAGGAGAAAATAAAGAGCTCTGAAGCAAATGCGACAGTACTGACATGCAGTAATCCTGCATAATGACACATGGTGGCTTATTGTACTTTCTCCATATTTTATTTTATTTCAGTATTCATGATTAAAACAAACGAACACCTCTGACACCTATCGATTTACACTTTGCAAAGTGTATTGCACAAATAACCTTGAAAGCAAGACAAAGCAGGGTTTATTGCCCACATTTTACATTCAGAGAATTTGATGTTTGCAGCAAGGGTGTGAAGGGGGCTTTTGAATCAAGGACGTATAGTGGAAGAGTGATAGAGTTGGCACTTAATCAACTGCTGGTCCAGGGTTCCTTGTGCTGCTTTCACCTTGACTTTGAAGACAAAACTGTTCCCCCTCTTGCAGAAAAATCTCTGTGAGGTCTGCATTGGTCCAAGGACTAAGATGGCACTAAGGCACTTTAGATCTCTAGCTTCTTGGCCAGTCCAGCCGCCTTCACTTATCTCTGTTCTGCAACAATGAGTCTTGACGTCATTGGCTCAGCAAACATTTCCCAAAGGCTGGATACAAGGCTGGGACTTCTAGGCAGTTCCTTACAGCAGCCTGCTTCACAATTCATACCAGTCTATTCCCTCTGTGACCTTCCTCACCTATTCTCTTTTCATAAATTTGGGTGCTACCTCCAAGTAGGGTTTTCCACCTTCCCACACCTTCCTCAGACAGAACATCCAGTGTAAGGGGAGGCAATGCAGGGCAGTAGTTCAGGATCCAGAGTGTTGGCATCAGAAAGACCTAGATAATGGACGCAGCTCAGTGCTGCTGCCCAATGTTAATAGGGAGGATGTCACATTTGAGCATACCCTTAAAAAATAATGTGTGTTGGGTAAATAAAGGCAGGAGGAGGTCATGCCTGGCTGCTAAAAACTTCCTTGTTCTCCCAAGCTTTTTTTCCCCTTTAGCCCATAATCTGTGGGCTTCTGTTTTGTCATCTGTAGAATGGGGATAAGAAGACTCTGAGAATAACAGTTTTTGCTTTCAGTATTGACTGTTTTCCTTATCCACTGAAGAACTGTTTCTCCAACTATCAATGTGGTTTGGGTGGGACTGTTCCTCTCATGTTCCTGCTTCCCACCAGAGGAGTGGTGACACCAGCCAAGCAAGGCAGCAAGAGTCTCTTCTTGAGGATTGACAGGAATGCTGGAAAAGGGGTGTGGTGTGTTTCTTTCTGAGATTATAAGCATGAAGTACCATCAAAGTCTACAGTCACTATGTTCCATCTTCATCCCCCTCATAAGGAAAACTCACTTCAGAACGCAGCCAACACAGAGCAAACTTGAGCAGAGAAATAGAGAGACAGAGTCTTATGACATCCTTTGAACTTCTGGATTCAGCTGGGGCTGAAGTCAGCACACCTATTAGACTTCACAATTACATAAGCAGATACATTCTATTTTTCCATAACAACTTTGAGTTTCTGTCAGTTGCATCTAAGAGTCTAAACTCATGTAAGTATCCTTTGTAAAGTTGTTGTGATCATTAAACAAGATCATGTTTTTAAATCACACGTTACATTTCTAAATAGTCAAGAAATAGTAGGTAGGTAGTGTTTATTATTAGCAGGACTGTAGTGAACTCTTGTTCTCGAATGAAGATTGCTCCTACCATTGGCTCTGCAGCTCAGCCTAATGATGAGCAAACAAAACCTCTACCACTGCCTGGCCACACAGCATTGGTTAGGTCTCTTTCCACCTGGTGCAGAACCAAATTTCCAGGCTCTGGGAGAGATCCATACCTGTTCAGAAAGGACTAGCTTCTCATTCCTCTGAGTGTCAGTACCTAGGACATGAAGCCATGAATGACACTGTCATTATCAATCCTTTACTTGCTGTTATCCCCACTGGTATGTGAGGCTTCTGGGGAAAGAAACCACAACTCATTCTTCTTTCAACCCCACTGGCCTCTCATATAATAGTGGCACTCCCACAGACTTTCTTTCCTTTTCCAGAAAGAGATGAGTGCTAGCTACCCACAAAAATTAGAAAGAAAAAAATGGGGACTTTTGCTAACTCACATAGGCTTACTTATTGTTTATCCTCCATAGCCCAGTAACAGCCCATAGGATGGGTTAGGAGAAAGTTTTCTGGCTGTCACCAGTACTGCTGTACCTTGGGACCACCTAAGAGGCAAGGAACTGGAGTGGAGTTCTTATCAACCAGCATCAGGCGGGATGCTCGTGTACACAGGGATTGTCTGTGGCTCATCCCTCACCCTCTGTTAATCTGACACTAAAGATTTTATTTTCCCTTCTTTCTTCCAACTCTTGCCTACACTAGACCTCACTGGCCCTCATCCAGGCTAATGGAATAGCTTCCCAAATGACTTCCTATAATTTTGTCCTGCCTCTAATCTGTTGCTAGTGTATGAGCCAGAGTGATCTTCCTAAAGAGCAAATCTGACAATGTCAACTGAGCAGCTGGCTCAGGACCCTTAATAGCTCTCTTTACTTTTAAGATAAAGTCCATACACCTTAGTTTGGCAATACAGTCCCTTTATGATTTGAGCCCTACCACCTTCTTTCATCACTCAAATTTGTTCCGTTGCACGATAATGACTTTAGGGGTTGCAAATGTGCCATGTTGCCTTGTCTCTCAATAACTTTGCACATATGACCTCCCCTTCTTGAAAATCATGTTTCCTTTTCTTGCTATCTGCATCTTACTAATTCTGATCATTCTTTAAAACTTGAGTAAAATGTCCCCATTTCCAGACAGGTTTCACTGGACTGAAAGGCATTCTCTCATCTGAGCTCTCATATCACTGACCACATTTCATTGCGAGTTCCATGGAAGCAGAGACAATGTCTTGTACACCTCTGGGTTCCAAGAATGTAGTGCTGAGTTGTACAGAGAAAAAGATACTCAAAAACTAATAAAACAAACACTAATGTTAATAGGGAGGGTGTCACGTTTGAACATACCCTTAGAGAATAAATGTGTGTTGGATAAATAAAGGCAAGAGGAAGTCATCCTTGGCTGCCAAAAACTTCCTTGCTCTCCCAAGTTTTTTTCCATAGCCCATGATCTGTATGATGTTATAGAACCAGTTCACCAATTTCAGTGGGCTTGTGGTATAGTGGTTTGTGTATACAACTGGTTCCTCCCAGAAGAATAGAGAACTTTTTGGAGCAAACCATGCCCTAAAGCTTAGCAGGAGGGAATATAGTTCAGCAGGTCAGAGCTTGAGCTCTGAAATCAGAAAAGACCTACTTTTAAATACTAGTTCTGCCACTTATTCTCTCAGTGACTTTGGCCAATTCATTGAACCTTTGTGAGCCTTCATTTTCTTATTAAAGTGAGAGGAGAAAAGTACCTGCCTCATAATTCTAGCAGTGATAAAATGTGATATTATGTGCATTCACTTATATATATAATACATATTTATTTATTCAGTGTCTCTGTGTTTGTGCAATTGAGTGTACACAGATAAACAAAACAAACATTACACCACATAAACTATCAAATCTAACAGGGAACATTAACACACACATAAATCTGTATTGCAACGTTTGATAATTGGAATAAAGAAAAGAGGTGAGGTACATAATTTAAATTATGTGTTCTGGGGATGCCATTCTGAGGACGCAGACTTAGGCTGACGCCAGGCATGGTAGCTCAGGCCTGTAATTGCAGCACTTTGGGAGGCCGAGTTGGGAGGATCACCTGAGGTCAAGAGTTCAAGACCATGCCTGACCAACATGGTGAAACCTGTCTCTACTAAAAATACAAAAATTAGTCAGGCGTGGTGGTGGGCGCCTGTAATCCCAGCTAGTCAGGAGGCTGAGGCAGGAGAATCACTTGAACTGGGGAAGCAGAGGTTGCAGTGAGCCTAGATCATACCACTGCACTCCAGCTGGGTGACAGAGTGAGAATCCAAAAAAGATTTAGGCTGAACACTCAAGAATGAACAGTGTTAACCCAGGGAAAGATTAAAAGATTCGGCATGTTCTTAGGCCCTGTGAAGGAAGAAAGCACATGCTGTGGTGTGTACGAGGCTCCTTAAATGCGAATGTGACTTCTGGGGATGGTGAATCAGTTAATAATTAGGAAGTTGGACTCTGGAGCCAAACTATCTGAGTTCACATCCTGGCTTTGCTACTGACTTGTGGCATAGCTTTTGGTAATTTTTTTTTTTTTTTAACTTCTTTGGGCTTTGGTTTTCTCATCTGTAAAATAGGGATAATAAAAAAGCACTGTCTCATTGAGAAGAGTGGATGGATTAACTTATGGAAATCATTTAGACCGGTGCCTGGTATATTGAAAGCACTCTTTATATAATAGCCATTTGTATCATTGATTCTTTTATTTGCACTCCAAAGTATTTACAAGAACACTGTCATGAAGAGAAGGCAAAAGTCTTGCCTGAGGAAAGGATATACAGATTGTGGACTGAAGATGAATAAGGGAAATTATGGGAAGTTAAATAAAGTCTAATAAAGCACCCAGAACTCATTTGTCCTCTCTGTAAGTGGCATAATTCTCACCTCTAAAAATGGCACATTTCATGATGCCAGTGAGTATGTCTGAGATATGTTGAGGGGACTCCCCTTGGCCTGTCATTGGTTACCTACATTGGGACAAAGGCAATGAGATTCCTAGAACAAAGTTATAACTCTAAGACAACATACTGTTCAAAAATTAACAAGATTAAAGCAACAAAACAAATAAAAATGCTCTGGTGTTTCCTCTCCTTTTTCTTTTTTTAAATGACTTTCTTTGTTGATTTAATATCTGTATAGAAGCCAGCAAAATTGCTGTTTATTTATCCTGTAGCTTCTGAGTGTCTTCCTTGCCCCTCTGCCCTCTCTCTTCCCCCATTACAGGCCATAGATATGATTAAGAAAGATCTCTGTAATGGTATTAAGTTACTACACTCTGGAGGAGAGATTTCTGGGGACAGACCTGTGATAAGGGTGAGAGGAGTTGGATGTAGTTGTGAGAGTCAGATAGGCAGCTCACCCACACACAACTTCTCCACAAGCGAGACAGCTTCCCAGCCTTTCTTGCTTGTTTTAATCTGTGAATGTTTCCCAGAAAGAAATAGTAACTTCTCCTTTTTCTGGCAGGGGCGCCTGCTGAAACTCCCTGAAAACAGGGCCTCTCCCTCCCCTTTAGGCTGGCCTCACACATGCTAATGCAAATCAGTCCTGACCCATCCAGGGGTCTTTGGGAAGGCTGCCAGGAGCTTTAGAAGAAGCATGCAAAGAATGTTATTTCATTTCTGGCATCCTGGGGAAAGAGGGACAGAGAAGGAAGTTGTGCAGTGAAGGGGGTGGAGAGGGAGAATTAATATGAATGCTTACTACAGTAAGAGTGAAGCAGATGGAAAGGACAGCAGGAAATTCTTAGGAATAAAGGGCCTACTAGGTGCCAGAAATGGACATATGGAATATTTGCTTTAATTTCACACATACACTCTGAAGAAGAATTTATTACTCTCAATTTTTGGATGCAGGAAAAGGCTTGGTCTCAAAGGTTAGGCAATTTTTCAAATGTTACCCAGCTACAAGCTGGAGTTTTACATTTCGTACCTTGGGCCCAGTCTTCTTACTAAGGCAGGATTATTGGTTGTCCTTTGATAGATTCCCAAAGAAAACTGAGAGCACAACAGCTCCACATGCTGTGACTCCCATCATCTGTCTCCTTCTCTCCAGCCCCCTGCCACTGCTCTAATTTTAGATTCATTCTCTCAGCCAGACCCTGAACTAGTCTCCTTACCTTCTGTCTCCCCTGTTCTAACTTATACACCACAGAGATCTTTCCTAAATCCAAATATGGCCTTAATCACTGCTCCTTGAAACCCCTCAATGGCTCCTTAGCACACATTATGAGGCCTTGCAAGTCCTGCCCCTTCAGTCTCATATACTGTATATTTCAACTGCCTCGAACTTTCTGTTGTACCCCACATGTGGTTCCTTCAATATCCTACCTCCCTGCCTTCATTTCAACTATTCCTTCTGCCTGTGATGCAGCAACTTCCCCAGTTCCAAATGTTCAGTGTGATCTGTTCCTCCAGACCCAGCTCAAAGGCACCTCCCCAAAGGCACACTGGCTCTGAGAGATCACAGCCTCCTTAGAACTCCCATGCCTTTATTATGGGGCAAATCACCTTCTACTCCAAGATGACTAGCTGCTTAAAAGTTTGTTCCTAATACTCGGCAAAGCTCTTTCAATTTCAGCCATAAGATTTGAATTCCAGCTTGGTCACTGCCTGAGAGAAGTGCCTAAGAATACAAAAGTGCAGATTTTGGCGTCCGACAGCTTGTATTAGAATCATGGTTCTGGACAGGTGTGGTGGCTCACGTGTAATCCCAACACGTTGGGAGGCTGAGGTGCGTGGATCACTTGAGGTCAGGAGTTCGAGACCAGCCTGGTCAACATGGCAAAACCCTGTCTCTACTAAAAATCCAAAAAAAATTGCCATATGTGATGGGGCACACCTATAATACCAGCTACTGAGGAGACTGAGGCAGGCGAATCACCTGAACCCTGGAGGCAGAGGTTGCAGTGAGCCAAGATCACACCCCTGCACGCCAGCCTGAGCGACAAAGCGAGATTCTGTTTCAGGAAAAAAGAAAAGAAAAATGGTTCTGCCATTTACTAATTAGGTGACCTTGGGCAAATCATTAAGCCTTCCCATCTTACCTTTCTTGCCTGTAAAATAGGGATAGTATCTACCTAGGAGGATACCATATTATTAAGGTTCAAAGAGTTAGTGGACCAAAAGATATTGGCATAATGAATGGCATGTAATAGAGTATGATAAATGGTACATGATGACAACAATTGGGAGGCATGAACCACATCATCACTGTATTCTCGGCTGATAGCTATAGCTGTTTACATGACAGACAAAGCTTCATTCATTCAACCTGTAATACTTATTACTGATCTTTGATGTTTGCTAAATTAAGTACCTACTAAGTGCCAGGCTATATGTTATAGATTTACAGGTAACTAAACCATGGTTTCTAAAAACTATTCTACTCTTAAATTATGGAAAGTTTTCATTTTCTATGATAAAGAGAAACATATTAGATATAGATTCAAGGACTAGTAGAATAAAAAGAGAGGGAGGAAAGGCATCTCTTGTTATATCAGATGATGGAGGAAAATAACCCAAGTTAGCCACATCCCATGTCCAAAGGGCTTCTGGGTGATGCTCAGGAACAGAAAAATGTGAGTAACTGCACAGTGGGCAGGACAATCAGCCAAGCCTGAGTCCCCTTCAAGGTCATCACTTCCATTGGCAGATAAAGACCTACTCAAGGCCAAGCGCAGAGGCTGAGGCAAGTGGATCACCTGAAGTCAAGAGCTCGAGGCCAGCCTGGCCAACATGGTGAAGCCCCATCTCTACTAAAAACACAAAAATTAGCTGGGCATTGTGGTGGGCACCTGCAATACCAGCTACTCAGGAAGCTGAGACCGGAGAATCGCTTGAACCTGGGAGGTAGAGATTGCAATGAGCCAAGATCACACCACTGCATTCCAGTTTGGGCAACAGAGTGAGACTCTGTCTCAAAAAATAAATAAAATAAAAAATATAAATAAAAGAACTTGACATCTCTCTTGCTCCTGCTCTTGTCACGTGACCTAT
>CAUYQU010065407.1:0-16533 GCA_963574635.1 Cheracebus regulus | reverse complement strand
CTGTGCATGCCTAATCCCTGCTTGTAAGCAATTTCTGCTCCATACAAGCAGGATAGTAACTAATGCAGACAGTCCCTGCTGACTTTCCTCCTGTATTATGCTAACCACTCCAATTAGATCCCATTTGTCTATTTTGGTTTTGATTAATCATTTCTGGCTTTTAAAGTTAGTGACCTGGGACTCTTCCTTTTATTTGAAAACTTAGAGGCCATTGTAGTGGTATTAATTATTCTAATACAGATATTTTGTGTCTCAGGAAATAACAAGGCCTGAGGAGGAGATGGTGACTGAAGTTTCATGCTTATGTTTCTCTGGGCCTAATAGGTTTTACACACCTCACATTCCTTAGACTACTCCAGCCGGTTTTCTTTCTCAACTCTATCCACTTTCAAGCTCCTATATTTTCATTCGGATTTGCAATAAAGCAATCACACCCATAATGTAGTCTCAGCAATCTATTCTTGCTGATTCCTCCTTATTTAATAAGACATGTTATCTGTATTACTTGAAAATTTAATTACATCTTTTCTTATAAGTCACACTCTAGCTTTCTCAGTCTTCCAGAATGAGACTTTGCTGCTACAGGGTCTAATGTTCTGCCCTAATTCTGACCAAATCAGGAGAAGTATATACTACAATCCAATAGTCTCTGTGGTCTGGAATAATTCTCACATTCCTTACTGTGTATAGATTGGTGAGACCCATTCATCTTGCTTACCCACTGTGCAATTTTGTGTGTGTGTCAAGCCTCAGTTTCCTTGCATATGCATCCAGATATCCAAAGTTTGGTATCCTGCCTTGAACCCAGCCTCTTCCTTAGCTTGGATCTATCCACTACCTCCTGACAATCTTCTCCCCAAAAAAGGGATGGAGTTAATTCTCCTTCCTGCCCCCACCAGACCCCCAGCCACAAGGATTATGTTTAAGTATGTTTAAAATGTGCTGACCACCTAAGATTAAATATATATCCGAACAAAGCCTATTTACGCTTTCCTTGGTTTCTAAATTCTTTTTGTCACACCCCGTCCTCCAAATTGGTTCTCCCTTAATCAGATAACTTGTAATGTCGTCATCATGACCTTTGGGCACTACACATTTAACTCATCCACAAGTTCACTTGAGGCCAGGCCTACAGCCTGACAAGAGACTGTGATGGAGGATTGAGATTATACAGGTCCTTGAGGACAACTAACAAAGTTTCTGTTTTATCATAATGAGAAGCCCTTGGGAGTTGTAAAAAGCGAAGGGACAGGATCAGGTTTGCCTTTTAGGAGACTTCCCTAAGTGCAGTGGGAAGACATCTGGATAACATATTTTTATTATAAACATCAAACCACTTACGAAAGGAAGGAAAAACCTTAGGGCAGGAAGGCTTAAAGAGGCTGAGATAAAAAGGCTTAATGTAGGAAAGTGATTGTACAGGAGGAGAGAAATGGAAGGAAAATGTTTCCGAGGTAGAATCAGCAGAATTTGATGGTTGCTTTAATATGTTGTGGGATAAGGAAAATGAGAACAGTTGAAGTCACTCAAGGTCAAATATTATATGTATTTTTCTTGCTTCATCAACTTGTTTATATATTTCTTGATGGCAGAAACTATTTCAAATGTTTTCATGTACACTTTGGTGCACAATAAACAGATGCACAATTAATCAACAAAGAATAAATCTGCTGTGTGATTTGTCATGAGCCTGTCTGCAAAAAAAAAAAAAAAAATTTATGGAAATCTAAAACCTACGTTGTCAGGCAATTTTAACCATTTTTTCCAGGTGCACATATAAAGCAACACTAACAAAAATTGTACAAATGTCTGAAAACTAGAATATGAATTCACTTATAGTTTTAGAAGCTAATATGTTGATCTGATTTTTTTATGTTATTAATAATCATTAGAATTACCTTAGATAAGTACTGACTAACCTTATCTAATTTAATCCAAACTCAAATTATCTAATTTAAAATTTTAGCTGTGGTTCTTAAACTTCAGCGCATATCAAAATCACTTGGAGGGTTTTTTTAAGTTGGTTGGTAAACCCGGAGGTTTTTATTTAGTTGGTTAGAATGGGGCCCAAGAAATCACTTTGAGGACCACTGCCTTAGAACAATGTTTCCAAAACACTGGATGATTATAAACACCACTATGGTGAATATTAAAATTATAGAATCCCAGGCTCTACCTCTGATCCGAGGTTCAAGGAAGGTTCTTAGTAGTGTTAAGTACCTCATGTGGTTCTTATAATTCAGCCAAGTTTAGTAAGTCTGCCTTAAAGCAATCCTATGCAATAGGTAGTATTATTACTCTTATTTTACAAAGGGAAAAACGAAGGCTTAGCAGGCTCCAGTACTGTTAAATGTATTTAATTCCTCCCCCCACCTCCCCCACCATAACTAGAGGGCTTAAGTCATTGTTCATGCTTAAATATGAAACTTTTTAATATAAGTATCGTTATTACTAAGAGCATTTTGATAGCACAGACTTGTTCATCTTAGTGTCTCTAGAAACTGACAAGATGCGTATGGGAACCCAGCACTGTAAAATACTGCCTTGCATAAAATTTAAAACACAAAGTTCTAACAACAAATAGACAAACAATGCTATCAGTTCAAACAACTAGTGAAATGGAGAAAAGCAAATTAAAATCATTTAAATGAATTGACTAAATAATTAAATCAAAATTATCAACTCAGTAACTGTTGGTAAGTAGAAGAAAAAGATAGTTACTTTGATACCAGAAAAGGTCTTTTACTATTTATCTTACAATTGGTTTGATATTTATAATAAAAAGATATTATCCAGATGTTTAAAACTTTAAAAATGCCTTGTAAATTGTTTTACTAGATATTCCAATATATTCAATAAATAAAACATTGCTGTTTGCAGCAGAAGTGTTAGAAATGCAAACTGTCCTTAAAATTGTTTCCTCAGAAATGTTTCACAATGAGATTAAATGACCTTTTAAGTATAAAGTAGTTAAGTTACTTGATTGTAAACTTATGTAAATAATAATGGCTAACATTTATTAAGTGCTACATCAATTAACACATTTAATCCTCACAACAAACATTAGAGGTAGTTACTATTTTCACTACTGGCACAGAAGGAAACTTAGACCTAGAGAGATATTACTTGCCCACTGTTCACATAACTAGCAAGAGGAAGAGACAGTCAATAAAACCAAGCACTCTGTCTAGAGTTCACATGCTGAACCATAATATTATAGCCATCCCCTGTGTATCAAATATAAAATAGATATCCTCATTTTACTTCTTATTTGAATTTGCATTTGCAATTATTATCTGCAATAATAAAAGCAGGTACTAGATGAAATGGGGGCAACAAGGAAGAAATGATAAAGAATCACCTCTCAGAAGAGGTGCTTAATTTGGGTTATGTCTAAGCGAAGGAGGGGCAGGTGGCTGTTCCAGTTATAGGGGATGGAAAACTGGCTGCCAACTACTTTTCAAAGAGCAGTTCTACAGGGAATAGCAAATTCTGCCAAACTATTTTGAAAAATTTCACAATACAAGGCTTGCTAAGATGCTTTCCTTGAGAATCTATTCAAATGATCCTGTTACCAATAGATACTGATCTTCAGTGTTCAGCCCCACATTCATTCTCCCTTTGAGTTGCAGGATTGCAGTGGAAGTTGAAACCACTGCCTCTCAGAATGGAAAATTTGGGTAAATGCAGATGAATCTAAGAATCTTAAATTCCCAAACCCACTGTGCTTCCTTTGCCAGCAAAAACAGCCCTTCCTTCTAAAAAAAACCACTTTCTCTTACTTGAAGACCCTGAAATGTCCCCCATCCAAAGGATGCCACTTCTTGGTTTCTAATTTCCTCTCTGAAAACCCACTGACATAGGTAGAACATTTTATTAATAATAAAACATTCCATTAGCTTTTCAATGCCAGGTATTCAATGCAGTCACAATAAATATTTGTTGAATAGAGTTAGACAGAACCTTAGATGAGCTCACACAGTATCAAATTCCAGACTATGGCAAGGCATACTATAGCAAGATTCTCTTAGTCCCCAGTATTTTTGTTCTAAGCTTATTTTTCTAAGTCCAATCTGTTTGAAGAGAAGATAATTATACTAAATTTATAAATGTCAAATCTTCTTTCTGAACAAATGAACTTTCTACTTCCAATTAATTAAAAAAAAATTAAGACAGATTTTCCTAATACAAGAAAATCGCTGAAGTAAAATTCATTAATTCAAACTACAGCTGCTTTTTTTTTTCTTCTGAGACAGAGTCTGGCTGTTTTGCCCAAACTGAGGTGCAGTGACATGATCTCTCAGCTCGCTGCAACCTCCACCTCCTGGATTCAAGCGATTCTCCTGCCTCAGCCTTCAGAGTAGCTGGGATTACAGGCATGGGATACCAAGCCCAGCTAATTTTTGTGTTTTTAGTAGAGAGTTCCGCCTTGTTGGTCAGGTTGGTCTGGAACCCCTGACCTCAAATAATCCACCTGCCTTAGCCTCTTAAAATGCTGGGATTACAGGCTTGAGCCACTGCGTCCGTCCCTTTTTGATTTATTTTCTAAAATATTTTTTATTTGTATCAAAGTAATACATGAATGTAATTTAAAAATAAAATGAGATCAAAGGCTCATAAAGAAAAGCAGGCCGGGCGCGGTGGCTCACACCTGTAATCCCAGCACTTTGAGAGGACGAGGCAGGTGGATCACAAGGTGAAGAGATCGAGACCATCCTCGTCAACATGGTGAAACCCCGTCTCTACTAAAAATACAAAAAATTAGCTGGGCATGGTGGCGCACACCTGTAGTCCCAGCTACTCGGGAGGCTTAGGCAGGAGAATTGCTTGAACCCAGGAGGTGGAGGTTGTGGTAAGTCGAGATCAGGCCATTGCACTCCAGCCTAGGTAACAAAAGCGAAACTCTGTCTCAGAAAAAAAAAAAAGAAAAGCAATAATTTTCTATGAAATCTCTCCTCACTTATCTAACTCATTTTGTAAGGGGAAACACTTGTTAATTCCTTTAACTATTTATTTTGATTGTTTACATCTATTCTCAAAATAATTTTAGGCTGTTTTTTTAATCTAGTCATTTATTTTTTACTATCATATACGAATAATTTAATTTAGATCTATTTTTCATCTATTCTCCATCTTCCTCTCAACACAGTCATAATAAAATTTTTGTCAACATTGTTAACTTCTATTTACAGTTTTAGAAATTTATGAAGCTAAGAAGTTTACGATTATAGCTCCTTTCCTGTGCAGATATTCTGGAGTTTCTCCTTGTTGTTCTTTTCTTTGTACCATGTATTTTTCATAATAAGCCTCCTTTTTTTAAGGTTTATGGGATCCAATTGTCTATGAAACCTTCATTTTTTCAGAGACCTCTCTTCTGGAGGCATCTATCTTCCTATTGCAAACCAGGCTCCTCGTCAGGATTTTTGCATGATTATCAGCCTAAGGACTTTCTCAGACTGCCTTTCTGAATCCCATCCTTTTTCCCTGTTTGTTTACTTCTTCATTTTTCTGGAGTATATTTTCATGAAACTTCACGGAAAAAATAAGTCATTCAGGACAGATACACTCTTACATACCTAAAAATGCATTTGAGCTCCCACTCCACTTGAATTACAGTTTGACCGAGTACAGAATGCTTAGTTGAGAGTCATTTTCCCTCAGACTTTGAAGACTATTGCTGCTATCTTCCTTACACCTCCTAGAACAATTCCTTACACATATTTGCACTCAATAACTAGTTGTTTAATGTATGAATGGATGTGATGTTTCAAGCCTCTTTTTTATTCCCTTCAATTTCCTGCCATATCTCTGGATTTACTTTTATTTTATTTTTTCTCTTTTATTGTTGAAGTCCCCTCCTGATCCGGCCCCACCAAATACCTATTTATTCTTCTTTGCCTTTCCTGTTTATGAAAGAAGGTCTTAAACGTTTGTGGTTCTCAAAATATGCTTTCCCCTACCAGAAGCATCAGCCTCACCTGGTAATTTGTTATGAATGCAAATTATCTGGCTCACCAGGCTTAGTGAATCAGAAATTCTGAGGATAAGATGGAGAAACCGAGTTTAATAAACTCTTCAGGTGATCCGAATGCACATGAAAGTCTGAGAACCACATAGGTTGAGCCATGACTTGCAGGCTTTACTTTGGAGTTCCCTGGAGAGGAGTGAACATTCACACAGAGAGATCTTTTCTCTGGGACTGTTTAATTTCTCCAGAGAAGAAATCTTGGGTTTCTTGTCCAGAGGGTAGGCATCTAACTACTAGTGTTGTGCTGGATTATTGAGAGTGGGACACAGTGACCCATGTCTCTGATAGGAAGACAAGATAAACAAAGTGACTTTTAGATCATTAGAACTCCTATAGTTTTGAACAGGAAGTCGTTGTTTCAATTCTCTAAAAGGCCTGGTTATATAGCCACTAACCCAATTTATTGTATTTCCTTTCTTAGACAGGCATCCTTTCCATAAGTTCTCATCACCTGAGTGTGTCTCTGTTCTTGCCATCTGCAAGAACCTGACAAATACAGCTTGAAATTACAAACACTTTATCATGACACGCATGATATTAATTACTTGCAACTCAAAAAAACTAAGCAAATGGCCATGTGCAGTAGCTCACGCCTGTAATCCCAGCACTCTGGGAGGCCGAGGTGGGCCACTCAGGAGTTCAAGACCAGCCTGTCCAACATGGTGAAACCCCGTCTCAGCTAAAAAATACAAAAATTAGCCAGGCATGGTGGTGCACGTCTGTAATTCCAGCTACTCAGGAGGCTGAGTCAGGAGAAGTACTTGAACCTGAGAGGTGGAGGTTTCAGTGAGCCAGGATCATGCTATTGCACTTCAGCCTTGGTGACAGAGTAAGACTCCATCTCAAAATAAATAAACAAACAAACTAAAAATTAAGCAAATGTGGCATAAAAGATTAGAAAATAAAATTATTTCAACTCTTTGCTTTAGGAAGTACATTTTATGTATTTCCTGCAAGGACCACTAGATGGCACTTTCTGCTCTGCTTATAATCACTATTGACTCTTGCCTTGGAACAAACCATTAATGAGGTTCCTCTGGCTTCTTGAAGAGCCTTCTCAAGATCTTGTGAGAGAATGATCGTATTTTGGTAACTCATTCACTTAGTTTTGCCTTATTAAAAGAGCATTGCATAATGTCTTGTAATTGTTCATCACTCTGTCACCAGTTGTATCTACTTTTACTTTGCCTAGTGGGAAGTCTGAATACTAAATTCCAAATTCAAAGAATACAGCACAGTTGTCTTGTCTAGGATTTCAGTAAAAAGTAAACTAACCCTATGGCCCTAAGGATAACTTCCCTCTTGCAGTAGGGTTCAATAAAATGTAGTCCAAATTAAGGATGGTTCCTGCAATGAATACTAGAAGTCCCTTACAGAGTAGTAACAATGATTCTTTGAGATTCATAGAAATTTTGTTCTTGCAAGTTTAAATAATATGCAAATAAATATTTCAAAGACCATCAGAGAAATTTTTTTTCTTATTCGAGAGGATTTCTAACGATTTGTCTTCAAAATTTTCCTCCGTCTAAATTTTCCTGCTCCTAAAATCAGTTTATTGTCCAGTCCCAGTGGCTTTAGCCTATAATCCCAGCACTTAGGGAGGCTGAGGCAGAAGGATCATTTGAGCTCAAGAGTTTGAAACTAGCCTGGGCACATGGAGACACCATGTCTCTACAAAAAAAAAATTAAAAAAAAAAAAAAACACTAGCCAGGCATGCATGGTGGTACACTACTCAGTGTACCAGCTGCTACAGCTCTCAGGAGGCTGAGGAGGAAGAATCACTTGAGCCGAGGAGGTAAAGGCTGCAATGAGCTGTGACTGCACTACTACGTTCTAGCCTGGGCAACAGAGTGAGAGTCTGTCAGGAAAATAACAACAATAATAATAATTTTTTTAAAAAATCAGGTCATGCTTCATCCCATCTGGCCAATCTTCATCCAACCTCCATCTTAAACTGAATTAGGATCAGAAAAGTATTCACAAAGAAAGGCTCAGGACCAGATAGCTTCACTGTTGAATTTTCCCAAATATTTAAAGAGAAACCAACCCTACGCCTTCACAAATTCTTCCAAAAAATAGAAGAGAAGAGCAAATTTTTCAACTCATTTTATGAGGTCATTTTTAACAAAAATCAAACACTTCAGAACAAAATATGAGTGCACAAGTTCTCAAAATTTCCAACAAAATACTAAGAAAACAAATCCAGCCATATGTAAAAAGAATTATACATCATGGGAGGAGAAGGTGGAGGTGGAGGGAAAAAGATTAAAAAAAGAAAAGAAGAAGAGAAAAAGAAGAAAAAAAAGAATTATACATCATGATCAAGTGAGACTGATTCCATGAATACAATGTTGTTCGAACATACGGAAGAATCAATAACATGTAATGCATTATATTAATACAAAAAGGACAAAATGCACAGTGTCATCTCAAAAGATGCATAGAAGCATTTGAGAAACCTCAGTATGCTAAATAAATAAATAAATAAACTGAATTGGGGACCTCTTCTTAGTGGTCTGCATACCTCCCTCATGGCACTTATCACACACTGTGTTAGCATTACCTTTCAGTGAGTTAAGGTATGCCTTCTTCAGAGGGAGCAGCTGTGCCATAACCATTTCTATACCTTCTTTCTCCAGTGGACATTTTTATAGTGTACAGTGGAAAGTCTGGCACAGAATAGGTTTGCAATAAATATCCGCTGAATGAAAGAGTGAAGTTTTTCTTTACCATTTTAAGCAAGGAGAAACCAAGGCATACAAAACTGAAGAGACTTTCTTCACCCCACATTCTGAATGTCATGATTTCTAATTACCCAACTAAAGCTAACCCAAGAAACTGCAATTCCTCATGGATTGAGGAAAAAACTGTACTTATTCTTTTCAAGCTGCTATAGAAGAGCAACCTGGCTAGCGGATTAGGGTCCAACATCTCTCAACAAAGATACATCAGGATACCACCAACTCTAGACCAACTCTAGGAGTTTGGTTCTGTTTTTTGTTGTTATTGTTTTCTTTGTTTGTTCAAGACAGGGTCTTGCTCTGTCTCCCAGGCTGGAGTGCAGTGGTGCAGTCTCAGCTCACTGCAGCCTCGACCTCCTGGGCTCAAGTGTTTCTCCTACTTCAGCCTCCCAAGTAGCCGGGACTAGAGATGCAAGCCAGCACGCCTGCTAATTTTTTTTTTAACAGACAGGGTTTTATCATGTTGCCAAGGCTGGCCTTAAACTCCTAAACTCAAGCAATCCACCTGCCTTGGCTTCTTAAAGTACTAGGATATCAGGTGTGAGCCAAAGAACCCAGCCACTCACTGTTTATATATGAACCTGGCATTACACTAATCTGGGTTGGTATGTAAAGATGAGTACATATACTAAGTCAATTTGGCTAGATTAACTGGCTACTCACTAGTTACTCATTTGATCATCATTTTTATATACCAATGTATATAGTCATCTAGCTCATGAATAAAGATATATACTTGATCCCTGTAGCTTAATAGGTATGCTGGGATGGACTGGCCTGTGATGAGAATTCCTCCAAATCAGGTTATCAAAGAAAAGCATCTCCTATCCACAATCATGTGTATTTGGATCCAAGGGGCAGTGTGGAAATATGACTTGGATAGACTATCTTAAGGGGCCATGGGTAGAAATACTAACATCACAAATTCAAATACCCTTCCATAGGGAGACAAGGTTTTTCTGAGTTTGACTTGTTGAGGCTCTAACGTGGTCATGTACAATCCTAACATAAGATGAATTTCTGTTACTATTCCATCATCACAGATGGCTCCTTTTGGACAGCGCTGCTCTAGAGTTTGATTTCCTGGTCTTGGATCTTGGGCAGTTTTCTCTTTTGTGAAATATAAATAGTAATAATGGCTTTATTTCTATAAGGTTGCTGTGAGGATCAATTAAAACAGTTAATACAAAGTGCTTAGGATAGTGCTTACATAGTAGAAAACTTTCAATAAATGTTAGCTATGATTAGTACAATTCCCACAGAGTCAAGCATTGTGATTGGCATTTCAGGGAGTTCAGTACCATTTGCACGTCAAATTACATGTCTTGCATTAACTATTGGGGCAGATTTTGAGGTAGGATAGAAGGCTGCACTGTGAGAGACTGGAACAGTGGACATGAACAGAACCATTAAAGCCAGAAAATCTTTGAGTTGATAAACCCATTGTATTGAATGCTCCCAAAAAATGATTCTAGGTCTATGGCAAAGGCAATCGTTCATAAAATAGTTCAGGAAAAGAGATATTATCTCTTGCTTGTATACCCTCAATTCCTCAGTGGCAGTCAACAAAGAAAGTGCTGGAATGCTGGAGAGTAGCCTAGGTCTAAATGCCAGGAAGGAACCAACCATGAGAAAACCTGGGAGGAGAATCAAAGACAAACTCCCCAAGGCAGAAATAAGATTGGCGTGTATGACGCAGAAGAAAATCCCAGCTTTGCCAGAGTACATTAAGTGAGTAGGGAATGGGACAGATAGAGTTGGAAAAATTGTCAAGGTATAAATCATTAGGGCCATGTAGGCCAAAGTGAAAAGTTTGGATTTTATGCTTAAGCACCATGAGAAAACTTTGCAGAGCTTTGGAGTGAAATAATCCGATTTTTTTAATGGCCCTACTGGCTGTTAGGTGGAGAAAGGATTCACATGGAAATAGTAACGATAGAGAGATGTGAGTAGATTTGAAGGTATTTGCTGATGAACTGGATATAGGTGTGAGGAAAAAAAGGAAGCCATCTGAAACACAAAGGGCCCTGTCAAACTGTATTCATTTATTTCCTACCTTATCTACCGTCACTGCTTTGATCATTTCCTAGGCTGTCTGTTCTTTCAGTACATTTCCATCTGAACTTGCACCGATTGCTGCCATTTGTTATCTGACTACATCTTCACCAAAGTAACCTCTTTCTATAACCTTTCCTCACAAGGTTATAGAAAGTTTGCCTTGCCCGTTGCTCTGGCCCTAACTTCCGCCCAGAGATGATTCTCTGGCCTGCCAACCCCATGTTTTACTTCTCTAATCATACTCACCCTGAGTCCAGTCTTTATCAAGATTCTAGCTAGAGTACAGTTTACAAAGCCATACTTGAAGTTTGGATTTTTATGCCTGACCCAGGAAAGCGTGATATGGATTAGCTCAGACTGTAGTCTGTAGTCTGTACTCTGGGTTTTTAGACATCTAAAGCTAATTAGACTTTGAAAAGCAGTACAGGTCCTTAATTATTTCATCAGAATTCCTTAATGTTCTTTTTTTTTTTTTTGAGACAGAGTCTTGTTCCGTCTCCCAGGCTGGATTATGGTAGCATGATCACACCTCACTGCAGCCTTGACCTCCCAGGCTCAATCATCCTCCAACCTCAATTCCCAAGTAGCTAGGACTACAGGCACATGCCACACGCCCAGCTAATTTTTTGCATTTTTTTGTAGAGACAGAATTTCACCACGTTACCCAGGCTGGTCTTGAACTTCTGGGCTTAAGCAATCCACCCATCTTGGCTCCCAAAGTGCTGGAATCAGGCGTGAGCCACTACATCCAGCCTACTTTTTTTTCTTAAAAAGGCAGCAGTCCAGTTAACTTAAGAAGTATATTACAAAGCAATACTAGTTAATAGAGGGTGGAAGTGGGCAAGAACAGACAGCGTTATTGGAATGCTAGAGATGGCCAGAAATAGATCTTACATAAGTGACAGGTTATTTGGTTGCTTTCTATCTCTAAAATGTGATGAGAAACTCTTTTAAAGACAAATGTAAGTCCCAGTCTCTTTGGATATTGTTCTCAAAATCCTTGCCTTATGTTATTAATTTATAACTAACTTAAATGACATACATTTTCATAACATGAAGCACTGTAATACACTCATAAAATTGCCACAGTTTTCTAAAAGGTCAGACATACAAATTATCACCCACTGGCTGCTTCGTAAAGTAAAATGTAAATGCACTTCTTGTGAACTTCAGCAAGCTATCTATTATTGGATTGGAGGATCCTAGCGATTTTTAGGGAAATGTATAAAGGTATTCAAAGCAGAGATAGTGAGACCTGATCTCAATATAAAAGAAATTTTTTACAATGAATGATATTTTAACATCTCAGAGGATTTACTGTGAAAAAAAAAACCTGACCAAATGACTAAATAAGAAGAGAAAATGTTATTAATTACTCCATCTATGTCTTGTCTGATGAAAAATGCTAAGCCTGTCTGAAGAGGCGCTAAAGGAAAACAAGACAGTGACCAGTCTTCTTTTTGGCCAGAAAAATCTCTGATTTCAGTTTACAAAAATGTGTGAAAGTGACCCAGAAAAGACCCTTGCACTGGAACGTAGCCTAGCTTTCCGCCTCCTGTGCTTTGCGTCCAGGCAGCCTGACGGCAACACTTGACGAGAACCAGAACTGAGCTGGGAAGAAGAGAGAATGAAGAATGAGTGACCAGAACTTTACTTCTGTTTATATAAAATGTCCCTTTCTCAAGTTCTTCTCAACGATATATCTTTCGATATATCCTTGTAAGTTCATACTTACAAGGAGTAAAACTAAGTAAAAATAAATAAATAAATAAACTCCTTATTTGGTATCAATCACATCTTCTCTAAGAGGCTTAAATAGGCAGATTTAAATACCATTTAATTTCATTTCCCTGACTTGTGCTTTTAGGAGCGGAGCCAAGGATCTGTATAATCCCCATTCTGCGATGGACTTTGGTCTCCTGAGTGACAGCAAAAGCCATGTCTTTTAGTCATATGAGTCACACAGCCCACATGTCATGGGTACAAGTCCTGGTGTTGACATGACTTTAGACTTGAGCAAGTCATTCTGTAAGCTTAGATATCTCTAAATTGAGGATGATAAGAATAACTACTTCACAGAACTACGGTATCAGAAAACAATAATACTAAAAACAGCCAAAATTTATAATCTAAATAAATGTCTAAAGAGTCAGCTGGTCAAGGTAGCTCATAGCATTAGCCCAAGGACTTTGAGAGGCCGATGGGGAGAATTGTTTGAGGCCAGGAGTTCAAGGCCAGCCTGGGCAACATGGCAAGACTCTGTCTCTCAAAAAAAAAAAAGGCCAGGCTTGGTGGCCCACGCTTACAGTCCGAGCACTGGGGGAGGACAAGGTGGGCAGATGACCTGAAGTCAGGAGTTTGAGATCAGCCTGGCCAATACGGTGAAACCCCATCTCTGCTAAAACAGAAATTAGCTGGGCGTGGTGGCACATGCCTGTAATCCCAGCTACTCAGGAGACTGAGGCAGGAGAATCGCTTGAACACAGGGGTTGCAGTGAGCTGAGATCGCACCACTGTACTCCAGCCTGGGCAACAGAGTAAGACTTCATCTTTAAAAAAAGGCGGGGTGAGTAATTATTCATTGAGATTTGGCATTACAGACTGCTGGTAACTGATTTAGTCAAGAGATCCTTTTGACAACAACCTTTCTCTTGGTAGAACAGGAAAAAAGAGGAAGGAAGAAAAAAGTTTGCTGGGATTTGGTTATACACATAACTAATGTAGCCAAAACAGGGGTAGGCATAGCCTGGAAACAAAAGTCACAAGAAATCAGTGTTTATCAGGGAAGAATAGGATAAACTACAGATTTGGGTTTTCTGTTCAAAATGTATGCCAGTGGATGTACCTTGCTGAAACCTGATCTATAAATTTATTCAAAAAGTCTTAAGCCCTACCCTCTAGTCATAGCAACCACTCAAAGAAATTAATCCTTTGCTTTGGATAAGCTGTCAAAACTAGAACATCCAGTTCTCCAGAGGCTTAACCACCCAGAGATGACTAAGAAAGAAAACTGAGACTTTACTTAAGAGCACTGGTATCCTATGGTGTATGAATGTTTACCTGAACAGTTGGACAGCAGAAGATGCTGGTTTTGAGATCCTTTACTTGACTGCTTTATACCTGAGTGAACCTGAATGAACCAGCATCTTCTATTTCACTTTTTAATTTATTCTTCCCATTCCCAACAACTTAAGCAAACAAGAAAAAGTTGGAACTTTCTTAATCCTTGTTGTCCAAGGTAAAATAACCTGGAATAAGTAACACACTAAATCAAGCATCCCTTACCGACCCAAAGTACATTCTCTCTATTTCTGGGTCATCTGTATTATTTCAGAGACAGGCTGAGCTGGAAATCAGAATCAGTCACAGGAGAGGACATGTTTTGTCTAAATAGTAAGTTCCATTTGGGAGTTCTTAAATGTCAGCTGTGGCTAATCTCTTCATATAAATTATCACATTTTAATTTTTACAACCCTATGTGGCAAATTCTATGATCATCCCACATTGCAGATTTTTAAGATCTGAAGCACAGATTTTTAAATGTTAGATGTTACTGCCCTACAACCTCACAGCTCATAAGCGGCAAGGCTAAGATTTGTGCTAGGTCTGTCTCTGCAAAACTTACACATTCAAACAGCAATGTACTAATAATTGTTTTGTAAGAGTGTTGAAAGCCATTTTGTTAGTTACAACATTTTTATTTGCTAACTATAGTAATTTTTAATTTCGGAAATATATGTATGTAGAATTCCTTATGTACTCTCATTCTGATGATAGCAAAAACTATCGCAGCTGTGCCCCTCTGTTTTGAAACTGAGCCAATGAAGCAGAGAGATGGGCAAATTCATTTTCCCTCTCACAACCATCTCATATTCTGATGTAAATGATCAGCTGACACTTTAACAGCCAGCTTTCATTCAACCAATACCATCAATTCAAACAATGTGTTTTGATTGATTTGAAAATCTGGGAATTCAAGGGTTAAACTCTGAAAACTGTCTCCTGTCTATTCAGTTTAGTTAATCTCTACCAATCAGTAGAAGTGATTCTAGTCCTAGCATCGCGTACAGAAAGACTGGTTTCAGAGTAGGGCAAAGGACCGCTGGGGCTTGGGCCGTCTCTCTCCTCAGTGTGACCTGAGGATGCAACATTGTCTATATGAAATATACCAAGAATAACCCCTATCAATTTCAAATGTTCCAGGTTTGTACCTTCATCCAAAGAGCAATTTAAGAGTAAAATAACAGTCATCCCTTTGTAGAAGGCTTTCTGCAGACACGAATTCAATTTATTCCTGATAGATTTGACGGAAATAGAATTGTCACCAGGAGCCTCTTTTTTATCACTCATTTTCATTATTGATGAAAGGTGAAGCATAAAGTGAACACTGCTGATTAAAAAACAGCCTGAGTCACACAGAACAGTGCATCATATATTCAGTAAAACTATATTCTTTAATAGGCTGTATTGATGCAATGGTTCAAGTTACCAACTGCAATCCTGACAAGGCTTCAGAATATAGAACTTCCTACAATGGAGTGGTATCATAGAAAGCTATTTGGTCTCTGTCTCTGGTTCCTAGCACAGCGTTTCTAAAACCCTTGGAACTTCATAAGTAATAAGGGTAATAGGAGCATCTTTTGTGCTAATGAGGCAACTCTTGGTGAGCACCTAGATGGCTTCAAAATGGTGGCTAATTACCAAGAAAATCAAGCCTTGTTTAGAAGCTTAGAAATTTCAGTCCCACCTCCCAACCTTCAGGATTATGAATGGAAGAGGGAGTGGAGATTTAGTTAATTACCAAAAGCCAATGATTTGATCAATCACTCCTATATAACAAACATCCATAAAAAAACCCTAAATGGGGTTCAGAGACCATCCAGGTTGGTGAAAGCATCAAAATTCTGGGAGACTGGCACCTGGAGAGGAGATAGAAGCTAAGCTCTGCACCCCTAATTTTCCCAGCCCCTCTTCCCCACTTACCTTGCCCATTCATGTCTTCCATTGGGGTGTTCCTGCTTATATCCTTTCTTTCTTTTCTTTTCTTTTCTTTTTCTTTTTCTTTTTTTTAAAGACAGGGTCTCACTATGTTGCCCAGACTGGAGCGCTGTAGTGCCATCTCAGCTCACTGCAACTTCCACCTTTTGCGTTCAAGCAATCCTCCCACCTCAGTCTCCTGAGTAGCTGGGACTATATGTGCACGCCAGTACACCTGGTTAATTTCTGTATTTTTTGGGAGAGATGACACTTTGCCATGTTGCCCAGGCTGGTCTCAATCTCCTGAGCTCAAATGAGCCACCTGCCTCAAACTCCTGAGCTTTAGCAATCTGCCTAGCACTTTGGGAAGCTGTAGTAGTACTAATCTCCCAAAGTGCAAGGATTACAGGCATGAGCACCAGCACCCAGCCCTGAGTCCACTCAGAGACCTAAATTGAAAGTAGGTAATTACAGAGACGACAGGTGGATAAAATTACAATGACACGAAGGAACCAGCCTAAAAATCTGAGAATACCCAGAAGCAGAATGATTCTCCTTCTACAGAGGATCACAGTTCTTCACCATCGAGGGAACAAGGCCTGATGGAGAACGAGTGCATTCCAGTAACAGAAATGGGCTTCAGAAGGTGGATGATAAGGAACTTTTGTGAGCTAAAAGAACATGTTCTAGCCCAATGTAAAGCAACTAAGAACCTTGAAAAATGGTTT
>CAUYQU010065405.1:0-11508 GCA_963574635.1 Cheracebus regulus | reverse complement strand
CTGAGTATATACCCGAAGGACTATAAGTTCTATTATACAGACACCTGCACACACATGCTCGTCATGGCACTGTTTACAATAGCAAAGACCTGGAACCAACCCAAATGCCCATCAATGATAGACTGGACAAAGGAAATGTGGTACATATGCACTATGCAGCCATAAACAAGGATAAGTTTGTGTCCTTTGTAGGGACATGGATGAACCTGAAAACCATCATTCTCAGCAAACTGACACAAGAACAGAAAATCAAACACCGCATGTTCTCACTCATAGGCAGGTGTTGAACATTGAGAACACGTGGACACAGAGGGGAGCATCACACACTGGAGTCCGTTGTAGGGGAGTAGAGGAAGGATAGTGGGAGGGAGGGTGGGAAGGGATAACGTGGGGAGAAATGTCAGGTATAGGTGATGGGGGGATGGTGGCAGCAAACCACCTTGCCATGAATGTACCTATGCAACAATCTTGCATGACGTGCACATGTACCCCAGAATCTAAAGTACAATTAAAGGTGTTAAGGCTGGGTGCTGTGGCTTACATCTGTAATCCTAGCACTTTGGGAGGCCAAGGCACGAGGATCACTTGAGCTCAGGAGTTTGAGACCAGCCTGGCAACATAATGAGACATTGTTTCTACTAGAATTTAAAAAAAAAAAAATGGAATTAGCGGGGTGTGGTGGTACATGCCTGTAGTCCCAGCTACTCAGAGGGGCTGAGGTGGGAGGATCACTGGAGTCTGGGAGGTCAAGGCTTCAGTGAGGTGTGATTGCACCACTGCAGTCCAGCCTGGTGACAGAGCGAGACCCTAACTCAAAAAAAAAATGTTAAGTAACTATGCAGTATTAGCTTATGTGTATATATTTTGTTGTTTTCCCCAGATGCTTATGCCTCTGAATAGGATATACATTGATGAATGAAGATATTAGGGAAGGTAGGGAGAAAGAATAGAAGTTTTTACATATAAATACAAATAGAAGTTTTTAAAAGTAATATTTTGTTAGCTTTATCTGATAGCCTACCTTCTGGAACTGTGAAAGGCTAATAATGAATTTGACTATTGAGAAAGAGAATAATTCCTACTTCATTTAAAGTATTCACTCATTGAAAACATCAGTTTGCACCATCCAGGAGGCCTTCTTAATTCAGTTATTACCTGAGTTTAAAATTTGTTTTTAGGTGTGTTGTATTTGTTTCTACTTCATATACACATGTACTTACAGGGTTTTTAAAGCATATAGAATACTGCTATTGTTTAAACAGTTTATAAATAAGGTCCTTTTTTTTTTTTTTTGAGACGGCGTTTTGCTCTTGTTGCCCAGGCTGGAGTGCAATGGCATGATCTCGGTTAACCACAACCTCCACCTCCTGGGTTCAAACAATTCTCCTTCCTCAGCCTCCCAAGTAGCTGGGATTACAGTGATGTGCCACAACACCTGGCTAATTTTGTATTTTTAGTAGAGATGGGGTTTTTCCATATTGGTCAGGCTGGTCTCGGAACTCCCAACCTCAGGTGATCTGCCCGCCTTGACCTCCCAAAGTGCTGGGATTACAGGTGTGAGCCACTGCACCTGGCCAATAAGTTACTTTTATACTTATAAAAATTGTTTTTGATATGTGCAGGATACAAAGCTAGGGATTTGAACACATCAGTATAGTATTTGAACTTCTGTGCCTAGCATTTTTGTTATATGCATGGATCTACAAAAGAATTGTGGTTTGTTTCAGAGCTGCATGTAGCAGGCATATGTGTGACTTATTTTTATTTCAGCTGTTATTTCCTGTTTTTTATTTTCAGCATGCTGGAACAGGATTCCAGGAGAATGAAACCTAGTGTGAGCCCAGCAAATCAAAGGAGGCACCTTCTAGGATTTTCTGCTCAAGAAGAGCGGGACACATCAGATGGTATCATCCAGAAAAACAGCTACAGGTTAGATGTCATGCATCTGTCTTTTGGTCTAAGTGATTTTATGAAGTTGAAACAGAATTGTCTTTAGTATAATGTTGCATATGAATTGTTCGTGTATCATTTTGACTAGTAGAACACAAAAATTACTGAAGCTATTAATAAATTTTACTTTTAATATTCTAAAAATAAATTTACTTTGAAACCTTTTGCAGTTTTAATCTTAAAATCTCAGTTTGTGTGCTTTAATATACATATTGATATACCTACAATGTATACATATTATATATAGTGTCTTCAATAGTTATTTTATCTATCATATCTATTATGTGCTTATACATGTAATGCATCTAATATTTGTTACTGTCTCACCTGTGGATGGGTATGGTATGGTAGAATAATATTATTGAACCTATTTGCAGTCATTAGGTAAACTCGTTTATACTCATTTATTGTAATCTTTATTGATTCCATCCATTGTTGCAATTTAATAATGACTTGATAAATTTCCATATTGCTTGTCAATAGCAAAAGGCTTTAATTGTATAAAATGCAATTTCTGTATTATGTTAACTAGAAGAAGGTATAGTAGACATTTTTATAGTTGTATACTTTTGATTAACATTTCCCTGTATTATGTAGAATTTCTATTAGAGCCAAGTGGAGCCAGGTCCTTGACTAACAAGGCAAAGGGAGATCACAGCATGGTAGCCATTGCAGAGTATACTTGAAAATGATTACAGATTTGTTTACTCTTACCTCTCTAAGGATTTATAGGCTGAGGGCAATCATTCTTCCTGATTTTTACTGTGTTACATCCATACTATTGAAAGGTGATTACCACAATCCTGCAGGCTTGTCTCCACTTAGCCTTCCTGAAGAAACTGTTATTTTTGTGGAATGCACTATGCTAAGTCAATGGAGGACCAAAGGATTTTATGGTAGTAGCTGCAATGCAACATAGCAGTGATAGTTGGAAAATGTATAACATTTCCTGCTTTTTTACATATCAAAATTTATCATACTTCTTAAATATTGATCTTGATGATCTCTTAACAATATCCTTGAATATTGGTAGAGTTTAATAGTGTCTTTAATTTGGCTAAATGATTTGTCCAGGTTTGTCCTACATTTTCTATAATTTTGAATTCTGTTATTGTCCACGATCCATCAAAAATGAAATTTTAAACTTAATAGCCTTCGGATTTATGAGAGTTGAGATAGCTTCTTGCTAAAGAATAGAACAAGTTATGGTTTGAATTCTTGAAATTACAATTCAGGTAACCTTTACAAGAATATTATTTATTCTGCACTAACTGCAGCAAATAGAAGCCTTCACTTTTTTATCCATATTAGCATAAGATAACATGGTGGCTCCCAGAAAGCATAGGAATCTGATCATACTAGTTCAACATAGAAGTCTGAATGACTTTCTGGCTGACATTTATCAGCTTTCCAAGTAGTACATGAAATGCAATCTATTTTCTCTCTCCCTACTCCAAAGTCACCATGGAGTTACTGGTCTTGGAAAAAAAAAAATAGGAAAGATTATGGATTCTTGATTATATGCAAGTCTCTTGAAATATTCAGCAACTTGAGAGATTTAAATATAGTCCATAGTTTGATGTTCTTGCTTTTATCAGTATAAACACTAAATAAAAGATACCAAAAACTGTTTGTGAAACATTTGAAAGCACCTAATATTACTTTGTTCTGAACTGAATTTTAGATGTTTTATCTATTTTCAGCCATGATACCTATACTTACTTTTAAATACAGCTTACTTTATGTTTCTTTTTCTAAGAAGAGTTAGGAGACCTTGCTCAAATAAAAAAGGAGTAGATTCTGATCCTATAGTTTATAATATTGTATTTGCCTGTCGTTTAGTAATTAACTACATATATTTTTTCAGTCATTGAAATGTGTGGCATATAAATAATATGACCATATAATTTTCATTCAAACGGGGACACTTTTAAGAAGCAAAGATAGTGCTAGTAATAATTATTTCAGACCATCAGTATCACTGTCCTGGATCAATGGGAAAGGATGGTCATCTTATCTTACAAGATGTCAGTCAGAACTGGTCTTTACTCCAAGAATTCTCATTAACTGTAGCTCCCAAGCACTGTCCTTTAGTGATTTATTTGCTGATTTTTTTTTTCTCTTGGCATAAAATGTTTGCAAGCAGACTAGAACTCTGACTGTTTCTGGGTTAATGTTCGTCTAATTGTCTCCAGATTGCATGTTGGCTGATTTTCTCTCTCCTTTAACTCCAGCCAGTCCTTGTCCTGGTATTTCTCCTATCAGATTTTTTTTTCTTTTCCAAAGAATATTTTTGGCTGATAAAACAAAGCCAGATGGCACAGATGTGCAGAAATCATTACTAGAGTTCAGATCAGAAATATATTTTTAAAAGCAGTTTTAGACTTTTCTCATGGACTGCAGTGTTTGTATTTTTCTAAGTATGCAGGCATGGTTTTTAAAATAATGCGTATGTTGTAGATTTATAAGAGGAGGTGTTAAGCAACCTTCTCTTACAGGCATTCAGATTTATAAAACACCAGACAGATATTTTTTTCTTCTCACTCAGTGCTTCATTTTAGGCTGATCCTTTTGTGTATGCAGTCATTACCTATGCACCAACGTGTCTGTTTTATTCCAAACAACTTAAACCTACTTAACTCTTACAGCTGCAAGAGAGGACATTGAGAATATTCCTGATGCAAGTTGCAGGGAAGAGTGCTTTATGTATCCTCTGCTATTGTTTTTCTCTCTTGTGTGGCATAAATAGATATCTCTAACTTTTAATTTGAAGTTAGCCTTTCAGTCTACCAAAATTATTTTTGTTAAGGGGCCAGCGCTTTAGGGCAAGTAAAATAACAGAAAGCGCTGGCCCCTTAACAGCACTTTCCTGAGCATTTGACTGTGTGGGTCATTTGCTCCTTGAAGGACTTTCCTTTTGTGTTGCTACTTTTTTTAGTTTCCTTTTTTTTATTGGCTGCTGCTTCACAGTCATCTTTGTGGCCTCCTCCTTTACCCAAATCTCAAGGTTTGGAACTGTAAACTTTTAAAATTTTCTTTCTGTGTAGGTGACTCATCCATAATTTTGTGCACAATTCACATCTATATTTCCTGATGACTCTCAAATTTATGTTTTCAGTCCAGACTTCTGTTCTGAGTCTCCAAACTCATAGATCCAAGAGTCTCTTTGGCATCTCTGTTTTAGCATTTCAAACTTAACATGTGCACTGTGGAACTCAGTTCCTCTCCCTATTTTACTTCCAACCATTTTTCTACAACTCTGTTTTTTCCTTTCCGTTGCTTAAGCCAGAAATCCTGATTCCTCTCTTTCAACAAGTATTGTTGATATTCTTTACAAAAATTGTCTTGAATTGGTCCACTTCTCTCTGTTCTGCTGCCATAAACCCAGTCCATGCCCTCATCATTTCTTGCCAGGCTTGTCATAGCTCTTTCCTAATTGGTCTCTTAGCTTCCCCTCTTGCCTCCATTGAGTTCATTTTTGGTACCGTGGCAAGGTATAAATGTAAGTTGAAATATATCACTTCTCTATTTGAAACATTTTTATGACTTATTATACTTAGTAATTCCTTATTATGATCTGGTCTCTTTCTTCCCAAACTCATCCTGTTCCCTACTACCTCCCCACTGGCAACTCTTCAGCTAGTGGTCTTTTTAAAGTTCTTTGAGCCCACCTTTCCCCCACCTGCCTCTCTCTGCCTGGAACACTCTTAGCCCAGTTTCTATAGAGTTGGCTTCTTCGCATCATTTTGGCCTTGGTGTAACTACCATTTCCTTCTCAGACCATTTTATCTAAAGTATATACTACCATTGCTTTTCCATTCCAACCATTTGTTTGTTTCTTTCATAGTACGTACTAGTGTTTTTATTTATTTTATGCATTTATTTTCTTCTGTTTGGTCCCTCTTCCCCATTAAGATCTTTGGGAACAGAAACATTGATTCTCTCATTCCCTACTGGTTTCTTAGCACCTAGTACAATACCTGGTGCACAGTTGGTATTCAGCAAATATTTGTTGAATGAATAAATGCAAAGTGTGAATCTCACGATGTTCAGTTTTATGTGTTTGCATGTTTTCTTTTGGGATATTAGCATATCTAGTTTTCTAAATCCAGATTATCCTATATAAAGAAATTTGGGAGAGATGCAAGTTTTGTTAGTGAGAGAGATTAAGATTGCCTACTGAAGAGCATAAATAGCAGTAATGTCCACATCTCAAATTCTAACTTTCAAGTCCGGTTTTGCTTCCTCCATCATACCTTGGATATGAATTCACAGTGTGATGGCTAGGAAAGTATATATTTTTGAAGCAAATGGAGTAACTAGTTAATATTAGTCACCCTGGTGTTTTATTAGTCATTCAGATTATTCTGTGATTCCATAGTTTATATTCAGCTTTTCAACTCTTTCACTTTTTTCCTGCCAAGTATTTTATGTCTCACCCTATCCCTAACATAAACACACACACACACACACACACACACACACACACACACACACACACACACACACACACACACACACACATCCCTACCTGTTTTAGGGATACTATTCAGTTTTATTATCATAGAATTGTGAATGACCCCAAAACTTTAGTCTGGTCCGATAATACCTGTTGATTTTTCCCTCAATTACCCCATTACTGTGTTACCACCTCTGTACCAGCAGTATTGTGTATGTCTTAAGCTCATTGAAGACATAATGAACGATATGTTTATTGTATCTCTTACTGCAAATTAATTGCTCAATAAATGGTGACTGGACAAATGTGAATTACCATGCTGTCTCTGTAGAGAATCAGAAAATGGCATTTCATGTAAAATAAGTTTCCATATTTTATACTTTATCTTGCAGTATGTTCTATTTACTTTTTTAAATTTTCATGAAAAGTTAACACTAATGATTTATAGCAAATTTCTTAGGAATTTAAGATATAAGTAAACAAATTTTGTGCATCCATGTTTCAGATATGATCATTCTGTTTCAAATGACAAAGCCCTGATGGTGCTAACTGAAGAACCATTGCTTTATATTCCTCCACCTCCTTGTCAGCCTCTCATTAATACAACAGAATCTCTCAGGTGAGTGTTGTAGATTATTGTAGAAACATCTGAGTTGGTTCCCATGTTTGGCTTTGGAACCTAGATAAGTAATTGGTCAGGTTAAGTGACTGAGAGAATCTCTGAATTATTTGTTGGATAACTGTAGGCATATTAGTTGTCCAGTTTCTCCACCAACCTGATAGGGATGGTGATGGGTCTATTTTATGTGATGGTTGCTGACTTAAATTTGTCTTCTTTGAAAACTACAGAAGGAAATTAATACTAAAATTTCAGGGTGTTAGGCTTACAGTTGCTAACATTTATAGCAGAAAGTACCTTTTTCTTCAAATTAGGAAGATAATAATTTGTGGATATGTGATTCTGGAGATACCTTACCATTAGTACACGCTTCTTTATCAACTTTTTCCTTCAATATTTTTCCTGTGCTTTTGGACCTTATCCTTAAACCTCAAAAACTACCTCAGGTTTTTTGTGATAGGTAGTAATCAACTACAGTTAAATAAAGAGTTAACATCTTTACAGCTGCTGTAAAAAGTAAGTAAAGTAAAAGAAGTTATATTTGAGCTACGCTTTTATTTCCTGTGTTGAAAAATTTTGAATATTTTTTTACCCCAGGCAATTGAGTTCATTCTTTTTCTTCCAAAAGAACATGATTTTCAAAAGGCTTTACTGCAATCTATTTGTTGTTAGGGATCCTATGTCTCATTAAGTTCTCTACAGTGTCTCAAATGTTTGTGTTTACATAGCCCAAGAGCAGAAACAGGAAATACTTTTTATTTTGTTTTGTTTTATTTTTAGACAGAGTCTCACTGTGTTGCTCAGGCTGGAGTGGAGTGCAGTGGCTCGATCATACCTCAGCTGCCCCAAACTCCCAGGCTCAAGCAATCTTCCTGCCTCCGCCTCTTGAGTAGCTGGGACTACAGGCACATGCCACCATGCCCAGCTAATTTTTTTTGTTTTTTATTTTCTGTAGAGACAGGGTCTCACAGTGTTGCGCAGGCTGATCTCAAACTCCTGGGCTCAAGCAGTCTTCCCACCCCAGCCTCCCCAAGTGCTAGGATTACAGATGTAAGCCACTGTGCTGGCAAGAAAATACTTTTTTTGGTAGAAAAACCTTAGCATCCAGTGTTTGTATTTGGCAGGTATTTAGCTGTAGTTTTCTTTGAATTTTGAATGCATGGTTGACGAGTTTACCATATAAAAATGCATATCTTATTAAAAACATTATCAGTTTTTTCAAATCAAAATTATTGAGTCATCAGGCACTCGGAATGCTCTTTGGAATCTACAAATGATTAGATTCATTTCCACCCACAGGGTGAAACATTGATTTCTATCTTTAATTAATTAAAGTATATTTTATAGGTTAAATCATGAACTTCGAGGATGGGTTCATAGACATGAAGTAGAAAGGACCAAGTCAAGAAGAATGACAAATAATCAACAGAAAACCCGCATTCTTCAGGTTTGTTCCTGCTTGTCTTTGAACAATAGTTGGCATATTTGTTGGAAGGCTTCTCCCAGCTGGGTTGCTCTCTTCCCTAGAAGATTTGGTAAGCTTCAGCTTTAGCCACTTCCCTCTGTCTCCTGCTGCTTCTGATGCAGTTGTCACTGCCACTGAAGTCTTCCTCCCAGGTTTTATAGCACTAGTTTAGGTTTTATAGTATTAGTAGTTCCCTGATCAGGCATGATACTATTTCTTGCTCTCAGCTTCAAATTTGCTTTCAAGCAGGAGTTCCTGTGCATGGATATCTACATCAAATGTCTTTGGCAGTATGGTATAATAAATAATACTGTTTATCTCCTCTCTTCTTAGAGCTTTTCAAAAAGACAATGTTGAAACATGCGACAGTTTGGAAATAAAGACACATCCATGGAGGGCATTTCTAAGCTTAGATATTTACCACTCTGGCTTAATGACAGGTCTTACTTAGAATCTGTTAAGTGGGGCTTCCATCTCAATGTTGTTTGCCACAAAACACCATTAAGTCATTCCATCATTCATCAAATATTTGTTGTTAGCACTTAGACTAGCAATTGGCATATGCAAGTTCCCAACAATGAGCCAAGGACTATTCTTGATCCTGAAATAAAGGAGTGAGTATGATAAAGTCCCTACCTTAATGGAGCTTACACTCTAGAGGGAGAGCTAAACAATAATCAAGTAAATAAATACACAAACCACTCAAAATTAGAGATAAGTTCTCTAAAGAAGCACAGAGCAGCATAGGAGGTTAGAATCTGAATTGAGAAATGAGTGGCTAGACTGAGTGGTCAGGGAAGGCTTCTCTGAAGAAGTCCCACCTTAAGACGGCATTGTCAAGGTAATTAATGCTAGCTGTTATAACACCCTCCAAAATCTTAGTAGCTTAATGGAATAAAAATTTTTCACTTGCGCAAAATTTGACAGCACTTTCTAGGATTTCTTTTCTCCAAGCAGTGAATAAGGGATCCAGGTTCCTTTTACTGTGTAGCCCCAACAAGTTGAATTTCTTTGCTTATAGCTTGGGGTATTAGGGAAGAAAGAGTCTGGTGGATTATGTAAAATGTTTTAGGGATCAGGCCTGGATTTTAGCCAGTGTTTAGTTGGCTAAAACTCTGTCACTTTGCCTAACCTACTGCAAGAGAGACTGGGATCGTGGTTCTTCCTGTGTGCGAAAAGGGTTTGGTGAGGACATTTTTTTGCCATAGACAGAAAAGTGACTGAAATAACAATGTAAAGATTTAGGGGAAAATCTGGAGCAAGAGTTTCTAAACAGAGGGAGCAGCAAATGTAAAGACCCTCAGGAGGGAACAGTTTGTATATTTGAGGGACATGAAGAAGCTGAGTACGACTGGAATGCAAGGGCTGAGGGGAGAGTGGTAGTGAGATTAGAGAGGCAGCAGATGGACACACATAGCAAACTTCATAGGCTTTCGTGGGAACTTTGGATTTCATCCTAGGTTTGAGGGGATGCCATTGAAAGGTTTGAGTAGGGAAGTGACTTGATCTGATTTATATTTTGAAAAATTAGTTTTTGCTGCATAAAGTGGACCATGATGAGGAGCATGACTGGAAGTAGGGAGACAAGTTAAGAAGCCATTTTAGTGAGCTAGGTGAGAGATTGTTGTGGTCCATACTAGTGTGGTAGTCATGAAGGTGGCAGAAATTACTTGGATGCCAAATATATTTTGAAAGTAAAGCCTATATAAATTCTTGATATAATGATAAATCCTATGCTTAGGATATAAATTCTTGATATAATGATAAATCCTACGCTTAGGTAATAGATGATTGGTCATACCATTTACTGAGACCAGAACTGGAGAAGGAGAATTTAGAGGCAGGAGTCAAGAATTTTAAATATGTTAAGTTTGATCTGGCTATTAGGCACTCAAGTGGAGAAGTCAAGTGGACAATCAGATATCTGGGTCTGCAGTTTAGGAGAGAGGATGAGACTGGAAGTTTAATTTGTGGTGCTACTACCTAGAGAGAAATAAAGAGGAAAGAGAGTGAGATACCAAGCTCTGGGCCAGCTCCAACATACAGGCTGAAAGAGAAAGAGGAAGCAGTATTTGAAAAGGAAGAAGAGTAGCTGGCCAGTAAAATAGGAGAAAACATAGGATAGTGGTGTCCCAAAACTAAAGCAAAGAAAATTTTTAAAGAAGGGGATGTAGCAGTTAGTTACAGGAGCTAAGAGAACTAAGAGATGCTGATTAAGATAAAGAGTGAGGAATTACTTTTGGAATTGACCATTAGAACTTGTTAGTGACCTTGGTGAAAGTTCTTTCATTGGAGTGGTGATGGCAAAAGCCAACTGAAGTGGATTCAGGGAGGCAGTAACAGAGGAGGAAGTGGAGAACATTATTTCAGGGTGATCCCTATACATGGGAATAGAGAAATGGGGTAGCCACAGGAATCAAGGAAGAGTTTTATTTTTGGACGGGAAATATTTCACCAGGTTTACATGTTTACACGCTAATGGAAACATCTTTTTTTTTTTTTTTGAATTTTTACTTAATTTTATTCTATTTTGGGGATTGATTTTACAGTCAGTTCTAAATTTCTTTTTTTTTTTTTATTGCATTTTAGATTTGGGGGTACATGTGAAGAACATACAATATTGTTGCATAGGTACACACGTGGCAGTGTAATTTGTTGCCTTCCTCCCCTTCACCTATATCTGGCATTTCTCCCCATGCTATCTCCCCCCAACTCCCCACCCCGCACTGTCCCTCACCTATTTCCCCCCAACATACCCCAGCGTATAGTGCTCCCCTCCCTGTGTCCATGTGTTCTCATTGTTCAACACCTGCCTATAAGTGAGAACATGCGGTGTTTGATTTTGTGTTCTTGTGTCAGTTTGCTGAGAATGACGGTTTCCAGGTTCATCCATGTCCCTACAAAGGATGCAAACTCATCGTTTTTGATGGCTGCATAAAATTCCATGGTGTATATGTGCCACATTTTCCCTGTCCAGTCTATCATTGATGGGCATTTGGGTTGGTTCCAGGTCTT
>CAUYQU010065403.1:0-21630 GCA_963574635.1 Cheracebus regulus | reverse complement strand
GGCTCACTGCAACCTCCTCCTCCTGGGTTCAAGCAATTCTCCTGCCTCAGCCTACTGAGTAGCTGGGACTATAGGTGCACGCCACCATGCTCAGCTAATTTTTTTGGTGTTTTTAGGAGAGATGGGGTTTCACTATGTTGGTCAGGCTGGTCTTGAACTCCTGACCTTGTAATCATTCCACCTCCGTCTCCCAAAGTGCTGGGATTACAGGCGTGAACCACCATACCTGGCCAACAATTGCTGATTTTACGTAGTAACTTAAAATCCACTGATTTTACGTAGTAATTTGGTTGTTCTATAATGGACCATAAATAGATGTAAGTTCTGCAGAAAGGCTCTAGCTGACCCTTTGGAAAAAAATTTCTTCTTTAAAAAAAATTTTGCTGAATGGAAATTGTATTGAGTAAATGTTACAGAAAACTGAATAAAGTTAGTTATCAGCCATCAAGCACATTAATAGTTACAGGAGGAAAGTGATGTAGCAACTTTCATTTGGGCATTAGTTTTCTCTTTGGTCCATATATCCTGATTTTCTTAATGTATTTATAGGCTCATAATGCAGATATGGTTTTTAATTTTTTAATTTTTTTTTTTCTCCAGTAACCCTACGGTCTAGCATGTGAAATTTTAAAATATTTTTGAGACAGGATCTCTGTCTCCCTAGCTGGGGGTGCAGTGGCACAACCATAACTTAATGCAGCCTCCATCTCCTGGGCTCAACTGATCCTCTTGCCTCAGCCTCCTGAGTAGCTGAGACTATAGATGTGTGCCACCATGCCTGAGTCAGATTCGTTTTTTGATATGACCATGGTGCAAAGCCCAGGTGTTCTAGAAATGATAGGCTTGGCATGGTGGCTCATACATGTAATCCCACCACTTTGGGAGGCTGAGGCCGGAGGGTCTCTTGAACTCAGGAATTCAAAACAAGAAGCCTGGACAACATAGGGAAGACCCCGTCTTGTTGGGAGGTAGGGAGTGGGAGTAAGCTTAATCACTCGTTTAGACTCAGAAAAGATGATTAATGAAAATCTGTGCCTTAATTTTCTTACCAGTAGATTGGGTTTACAAAAAGATTTTAAACTTCTCTGATTCGCTTTTTTTTTTTTTGAGAGAGAGTCTGTCACCTAAGCTGGAGTGCAGTGGTGCAATCACGGCTCACTGCAGCCTCTGCCTCCTGGGTTCAAGGGATTCTCCTGATTGAACCTCCCTAGTAATTGGGATTATGAGCAGTGTCACCATGCTTGGCTAATTTTTTTTTATTTTTTTCTTTCCAGCCCCTCCTGCAGAGCTTGGATTTTTTTTTTTTTTTTTTTTTTTTTTTTTTTTTGAGATAGAGTCTCTCTGTTGCCAGGCACCAGGCTGGAATGCAGTGGGGTGATATCGGCTCACTGCAGCCTCTGCCTCCCGGGTTCAAGCAATTCTCCTGCCTCAGCTTCCCGAGTAGCTGGGACTACAGGCATGCGCCACCACGCCCAGCTAATTTTTGTATTTTTCAGTAGAGACGGGGTTTCACCATGTTGGCCAGGATGGTCTCGATCTCCTGACCTCATGATCATCCTGCCTTGGCCTGCCAAAGTGCTGGGATTACAGGCGTGAGCCACTGCACCTGGCCGAGCTTCGCTAATTTTTGTATTTTTCATAGAGATGGGGTTTTGCCGTGTTGGCTCAAGTGATCTGCCCATATTGGCTTCCCAAAGTGTTTGGATTACTGGTGTGAACTACTGTATCCCTGACTCCCTGACTTTTTTTTTTTTTTTTTTTTTAAAGAAATAAGAGTTTTGCTGTGTTTCCTAGGCTAGAGTGCAGTGGTTATTCACGGGCATGATAATAGCACACTGTAGCCTTGTACTCCTGGGCTCAGGGATCATTCTGCCTCAACTTCTAGAGTAACTGTAACTACAATTCTTCTTATTATTATTATTATTATTATTTTGTGGAAGGAGTCTTGCACTTGTCACCCAGGCCAGAGTGCAGTGGCATAATCTCAGCTCACTGCAGCTTCTGCTTCCTAGGTTCAAGTGATTCTCCTGCCTCAGCTTCCCGAGTAGCTGGGATTACAGGCATATACCACTATGCCTGGCCAATGTTTGTATTTTTAGTAGAAACAGGGTTTCACCATGTTGGTCAGGCTAGTCTCGAACTCCTGACCTCAGGTGGTTACCCATCTTGGCCTCCCAAAGTGCTAGGATTACAGGCATGAGCCACCATGCCCGGCCCATAATTGTTTTCTATGAAAGAACCAGGAATAACAAGATTCTTCTTAGATTTCCACATAGTTGCTGCTTAAAACAACTTCCAAAGGATTTGTTTTTATTTTATTTGACAAAATTGTGTATATTTATCGAGTACAACATTTTGAAATAATGGGTGTGTTGTGGAATGACTAAATTGAGCTAATTAACACATGATGTATTACTTTACATGTTTATTTTTTTGTAGTGAGAACACTCTAGATTTTAAGTATAGGTTTTCTCTTAGCAATTTTCAAGAATATGCATTGCTACTAACTATCACAATGTTGTACAGTGTGTTTTTACATTTTTGTAGTCTTTTTTTTTTTTTTTTTTTCCTTTTTTTGGAGAACGGGGTCTCACTATTTATTGCCCAGGCAGGTCTCAATCTCCTGGGCTTAATCTAACTTCTCACCTCTGCCTCCCTAAAAGCTGGGATTATAGGTGTGAGCCACTGCGTGCCTGTTTTTACTTTTAAAGGATCTTTAATAACATTGTTCACCCATAAATCAGTCTGTATTTGTGAAAGATACTGGTTTTGAGGTTCACTGAACTGTATGAACCTGAATAAATATCCAGAATTTTATGCTCCTTAAGTCAAAAGCATGTTGAGGTAGCATTTTGTTTTCCAAATAGTGTTGTTTTGTAAGTTTATATGGACCAACCTGATACCACATTCCTTTTGAAAATAAGACAGTATCAGTATTTCATTTTCATTTGTCCTGTATTTCTACTTATGTTAATTATGAGTAAAGTTACTTGTTTGGCATGTAGTTGATACAGAATGTAGTCATATATAATCAGTGTGGTTTTTGTTTTCTTAGGGACCCCAATGATTCCTGTACCAATGAGCATTATGGCTCCTGCTCCAACTGTAAGTACAACTTAAAGGAGGAATCATGAATTATGGTAGTGCTAGTGCTTTTAAGCTAAGTAGCATGATATACTTAGACAAATTATTAGTATTTAAAAGAATACCAAGGACAGAATGAGTGCATAAAGCATATGTCATTTATTTGAGTAAATGTCATTTTCACTTAGGTGTGCATATATACAGTTGCCTCTACAGTGTGCTCTCTAAGTGGATAATTCTGTGATTTTCCTGTTGCTCTCTAGACTCTTGATATACTTGTTATTACAGATTTAGGACTTTGGCTCTTCATTGCTTTCTCGTCTTGGTCCTGGGAGATGGGAGAAGGATGTGACATGTCTGATCTCTTTAAAGAACATAGGAATGATCCTTGTAAAAATTAAAAATTTTGAAATGAAATTTGTGTTGAATACCGAACACGTTTCCTCCTGCTTTCCTAATTTTTCGCCCTTTCCAAGCTATTTTCATCATAGTTTTCTTTGTCCTTTAGTATGGTATGTTCAAGCTTTGTAAGGTTTTACTAAAACCTTCTTCTTCAATGCTCTTATTCATTATTTTCTTCTTGAACCTTAATTGAATGTGAAGAACCTTAATTCTCCACATTCATCAAAGTTTCTGAACACTACAAGCATCCTTGTTGAGAATATTACCCTACTGTAGCACATGAATTAATAATAACTCTCTCAACTTTTATTTGGAATTCTATGAGGGAGGGTAGATCTCTTTACTTTGACTGTTTTTTAATATCTGGGGTTTGAAAAGGGATGGAGAGTGTGATTCATGGTAAAAGGGAGAGAGGAATTACATGGGCAAATGAGAATCTGCTGTGAGGCGGACCACTAAGAAGATGTGGTTCTGCAGCCCAAGGAGAGTTGAGTGTTTCTTGCATTTGACACTAATAGTTGGGCCATATTTGAAAGCCTCCAGGCAGATACTCTTCTTCGTCCTTGTATTTCAGGCTTAGGGAAAGCTAGAATTTAGGGGATGGAGCAGTTCTCCCATTTTACCACTATTTATTCAGTGCCTACTGAGGGTGTTTGCTGAGTTCAGTGTCACATACAAAGATGTGTTTCTTCCCTGGAAAAGTTGGAAGTCATAAAAGGAAAATAAGATAATAGAAATAACTGATAAAAGGCAAAATATGGGGAGAGTGCTATGGGATATTTGAATATTTTGCCAGAGAATTAGCATGGATAATTGAAATTTGCTTTTATGGTGGTACTGAGTACAATTGTGGAAAAACTTCTGGATATATTTGATAATTTTAAATGTTTTGTCTTTTTTTGATAGGGGAGGATGGAGTTTCTCTCGTTTCCCAGGCTGGAGTACAATGGCATGGCTCACTGCAGCCTCCACCTCCCGGGTTCAAACGATTCCCGTGCCTCAGCCTTCCTGAGTAGCTGGGATTACAGGCACATGCCACCACGCCAGCTTAATAAGTTTTATTTTTAGTAGAGATGGGGTTTCACCATGTTGGCCAGGCTGGTCTTGAACTCCTGGCCTCAGGTGATCCACCCACCTCGGCCTCCCAAAGTGTTGGGATTAAAAGGCGTGCACGCTAGGCCTAGGGCATAATTTTTAAATGTTTAAGACATAGGCCCGGCAGGGTCTCTACTAACAATACAAAAAATAAGCCTGGCGTGGTGGCACACACCTATAATCCCAGCTACTTGGGAGGCTGAGGCAGGAGAATTGCTTGAACCCGGGAGGTAGAAGACTCCATTTCTAAAAATAAAAAACAAAAATAAAAATTATCTCTTAAAGTTTTCTTGGTTATTTTGTTTCTTTTGTATAAAGAAAGGTAATCTAGTAGTAGAAGTATACTTGTCACAAATAAGTTTGCATTAATGAAATGTGCTATGCATTTTAGGTGCTTTAGATTAAGTATGCAAGCCTGCAGAGCTTAAATAATGTGCTATATATATTTATTTAATCCTGAGGTTTTTAGCCTAATGTTAATTGTGGTAGGAAATTTAATTGCTAGATCAATTTTTATTCCCTTTCTTCAGGTCCTAGTACCCACTGTGTCCATGGTTGGAAAGCATTTGGGCGCAAGAAAGGATCATCCAGGCTTAAAGACTAAAGAAAATGATGAAAATTGTGGTCCCACTACTACTGTTTTTGTTGGTAACATTTCTGAGAAAGCCTCAGACATGCTTATAAGACAACTCTTAGCAGTAAGTTAAACTGTTTTTCATGAAAAATTCTTTTATTGTTATATATTTCAAACTTAAGCAGAAAGAAGATTTTCAGTGATTGCTTTTTATTTTAAAAAATTTCAATCCTTCAGCAGAGGTGAAGGTAGTACAGTGAACACACTTGTATTCTTTTCCCAGATTTATCAGTGAACATGTTTAGATACTTTATGTACACATGTGTACCACACATACTTTTTCCTTGGATACTCTGAGAGTAAATTGTGACATGACATTTCACCTGTGAATCCTTCATGTATTTCCTAAGAGCCAAGGACATTCTCCGACATAATCACAATGCCACTGTCACATGAAATTTGGCTAGGTGTAGTGGCTTTTGCCTGTAGTTGTAATCCCAGTCCTTTGCGAGGCTGAGGCAGGAGGATCTCTTTAAGCTAGGAGTTCTAGACCAGCCTGGGCAATGTATCGACACACATCTTTACAAAAAAAATTGAAAAATAATAGGGCTGGTTGCAGTGGCTCATGCCTATAATCCTCGCACTTTGGGAGGTTGAGGTGGGCGGATCATTTATGGTCAGGAGTTCAAGACCAGCCTGACCAACGTGGTGAGACCCCCGTCTCCACAAAAAATACAAAAATTAGCCAGGTGTGGTGACGTGCACCTATAATCCCAGCTACTCGGGAGGCTCAAGCAGGAGAATCCCTTGAACCTGGGAGATGGAGGCTGCAGTGAGCTGAGGTTGTGCCACTGCACTCCACCCTGGGTGACAAAGTGAGACTCTGTTTAAAAATAATAATAATAAAAGATGAGTATGCTGGTGCCCGCCTATAGTCCCAGTTGTTCTAGAATCTGAGGTGGGAGAATTGCTTGAGTCTCGCAGTTCAAGGCTGCAGTGAGCTGTGATCTTGCAGTTGCACTCCAGCCCAAACGAGAATTTCTAAAACAAAAAAAATTACATGAAAATGATATAATATTGTTAACTAATACAGATGTAGTTCATATTTAATTTTCCCAATAATGACCGTAACATTAATCGTATTAGTTTTCATCCATGATCCAGTGAAAGATTTCATTTATTTTTGAGACAGATTTGCTCTGTCACACAGGCTAAGTGTAGTGGTATGATGTCTGCTCACTGCAAACTCTGCCTCCTGTATTCAAGCGATTCTCATGCCTCAGACTCCCAAGTAGCTGGGATTACAGACATGTGCCATGACACCTGGCTTATTTTTGTATTTTTTGTAGAGATGGGGTTTCTCCATGTTGGCCAGACTTGTCTTGAGCTCCTGGCCTCAAGTGAACTGCCTGCCTTGGCTTCCCAAAGTGTTGAGATTACAAGTGTGGGCTACCATACCTGGCTTTCGTTAATATTTTGAGACCGTGTGAGTCCTTTTCCCCAGCAACCTTAAACAATGATTTTAGCATTGACTGATTCCTTTTTAAGTTTTATTCTGACCAGGAACAGTAATAAGTTGTTTACGTTTGGTATTCACTTTTTTTAACCTTAGTTTTTAAGATCTTATCTTGGTGATACATGTACATTATTAAGTAAAATAATGCTGAATGATTGTGTGATTAAAAAATAAGGCCAGGCGCAGTGGCTCATGCCTGTAATCCGAGCACTTTGGGAGGCCGAGGTGGGCAGATCACGAGGTCAGGAATTTGAGACCACCCTGGCCAACATAGTGAAACTCTGTCTCTTAAAAAAAAAAAGAAAAAGAAACCCTGTCTCTACTAAAATTACAAAAATTACCCGAGCGTGGTTGTGGGCGCCTGTAATCCCAGCTACTTGGGAGGCTGAGGCAGTTGAGTCACTTGAACCTGGGAGGTGGAGGTTGCAGTGACCTGAGATCATGCTGCTACACTCCAGCCTGGGCGACAAACTGCTCACACACGAAAAAAGAGGTTGGAAGAATGACTACATTCTGCACTGAGAGGACCTGCAAAGATGTCATTCTTCATCTGTATCCCAAAATCCTGTGTAGGTTCTCTGTAAGGACAAGGCCAGGGTTTTCTCAACCTGTGGTTCACCTCATGAATAGTTCAGTATGAGTCCTGCAATCCTCTTGTCCTCTGGAGACATTGTTGCCTGCTCTCCTTATGCCCCTCTGTTTGAGATGCTGGGCAGTTACTTTACACCATTCATGATTCTTGTTCCACAACTCTTACATTTAAGAAATTCCTATTCTTTTAGAAACCTGGATCTCCTGGGCACTCTCTAAGTTTTAATTAACTGATCTGAGGATGTTTCGGGTTTCTCAGTTTTATTACTTCCATGACAGTTTTGGTAATTTCAATCTGAAGCCTGACTCCGTTTTTATCCCTGAGTTTTCTCCTGGGCCTCTTTTCACTGCAGCCACAGGGCCTAATCCGGGGTCTGCAGAGAACTAGCACTTACTCTGCTCTAATGGAATTCAGGAAAGTCAGAAGGTGCTGGAGTGTAGAAATGTTTGCTCCTGTTTGCTTCTGGAAGTCTCTGTTTTGCTATGTTACTACTGCTAATGTTGTCTTCCTAGGTATATGTGAAAAGATTCTCATCACATATTTTCATAGAAGTGTAATTTCTGAGTCCTAGGGCATGTTTATCTTCAGCTTTACAAGATAATGCCACACCAATTATATTTTTGCAGCAGTGTCATGTCCAAGTTTCTATTCTTATACCTCTTTTTTAATAGTTGGTGTTTATTTAGACTTTTACATTGTGTTGTGAAATGATACCTCATTCCTATTTCAATATGCCTTTTGTTACTGTTCTTCCTTCATAATTTTGGTATTATCTGTTGACATGTTATGGCAGCTGAGGCCTAAACTGTTAAAGGCCGAGGTCTCCTCCAGCTTCCTTACAGGTGTTACAGGGTGACAAAATTGTTAATAAGTGTTAGTATGTAAATAGTTTGGGCAGAACTAGGTCATGTGCTATGATTGCATTTTCTTTTCTTTTTTTGAGATGGAATCTCACTCTTAACCAGGCTGGAGTGCAATGGTATGATCTCAGCTCACTGCAACATCTACCTCCTGGGTTCAAGTGATTCTTTTGCCTCAGCCTCCTCAGTAGCTGGGATTATGGGCCCCTGCTACCACACCGGCTAATTTTTGTATTTTCAGTAGAGACGGGTTTCACCATGTTTGCCAGAATGGTCTGGAACTCCTGACCTCAAGTGATCTGCCCGCCTCATCCTCCCAAAGTGCTGCGATTGCGTGGGTGAGCCACTGTGCCTGGCCCATTTTCTTATTTTAATTTTTAATTAGTTAATTAGTTGTATATGTTTTTGAAACAGGGTCCTTGCTCTTTTGCACAGACTGGAGTGCAGTGGTGCAATCATGGCTGAGCTCAAGTGATCCTCCCACCTCAACCTCCTGAGTAGCTGGGACTACAAGTGTGCATCATCACACCTTGCTAATTTTTTGTTGTTGCTGTTTAAATCTTCTGTAGAGATGGAGCCTTGCCATCTTGCCCAGGCTGGTCTCAAACTCCTGGGCTCAAGACAGAGTCACACTCTGTTGCACAGACTGGAGTGTATTGGTGTGACCTTTGCTCACTGCAACCTCCACCTGCTGGATTCCTGTGATTCTTCTGCCTCAGCCTACTGAGTAGTAAGATTACAGGCACCCGCCACCATGTCCAGATAATTTTTGTATTTTTTGGTAGAGACGGGGTTACACCATGTTGGTCTCAAACTCCTGACCTCAAGTGATCCACCTACCTTGGCTTCCACAGGGCTGAGATTACTGGCATGAACCACTACCCCCAGCCAGTTTCCCTTCTTTTCTAGAGCCCCTCCTGTCTGACCCCTTTGTTTGTCTCATGTGTTCTGGTTCCTCTAAGTCTACTTTTATCGTTGGATTTATTCTGTCTTTTCTAGTATTCCCTTTATTGCTCTCCTGTGTTGGATGGTTTGGATCCTATGTCTTGCTTGTGTTGACAAACAGTAGCTTCCTGTTAAATGTCAATGATACATCCTCTGTATATGATATACTTGGTGTATATGGGTATGTGGTTGGTAACTTCTGAATTTAAAGTGCTTTTTATTTTGATTATTCGTGTGGCCAGTAGTTTATTTGGATATAGCATTCTGTGTTGAAGCTTATCTTCCTCACATTGAAGGTGTTGCATCATTATGTTACAGCATCTAATGATGATTTTTGGAAGTATTGGATCATTCTGAATTTTTTTTTTTTTTGAGATGGTGTCTCCCTCTGTCGCCAGGGTGGAGTTACAGTGGCACTATCTCCGTTCACTGCAACCTCCACCTCCAGGGTTCAAGCGGTTCTTCTGCCTCAGCCTCCTGAGTAGCTAGGACTATAGGCATGTGCCACCACGCCCAACTAAATTTTGTATTTTTAGTATAGAGGAGGTTTCACCATGTTGGCCAGGCTGGTTTCTTAACTGTTTTGTACTGTTTCTTGGGATTTGTCCTCAACTTTACCTTCCAGACTTCAACTGCATTATTTATTTATTTATTTTAAGACGGAGTCTCGCTCTGTTGCCCAGGCTGGAGTGCAGTGGCACGGTCTTGGCTCACTATAACCTCCAACCTCCCAGATTCAAGCAATTCTCCTGCCACAGCCTCCTCAGTAGCAGGGATTACAGGTGCACACCACCATGCCCGGCTAATTTTTTTGTATTTTTAGGAGAGGCAGGGTTTCACCATGTTGGTCAGGCTAGTCTCGAACTCCTGACTTCGTGATCCACCAGCCTCGGCCCCCCAAAGTGTTGGGATTATAGGCGTGAGCCACCATGCCCGGCAGAATATTTATTTTGAATGCCATGTTTCAAGTTTCCATTTTCTATTGTTATCTGGAGATTTCTCAGCTACACCTTCCTCTGTCTTTTTTTTAACTGGGTATGGTTCTGTTTCTCAGGCTAGAGTGCAGCTGCATGATTGTAGCCCACTGCAGCCTGGATTTCCTGGGCTCAAGCCATCCATCTCCTTCAGCCTCCTGAGTAGCTGGGACCACTGGTGTGTGCCACCACACCTGGCTATTTTTTTATTTTTGTAGACATGGTGTCTCCGTATGTTGCACAGGCTGGTCTTCAACGCCTGGGCTCAAGCAGTCCTTCCACCTCAGCCTCCCAAAGTGTTGGGATTACAGACGTGACCCATGCCTGGCTGCTTTTATTTTTAAAGTATAATAGTGTCCCATGGTTTAAATAACCTGCCCTCCTTCACGTTTTGGAATATTTCTCTTTATTTTACAAAACGTTGTTCTTATAGTTAAAGTCTTACTGTGTATCTGCATTTTCTTTTCCCAAGTTATTTTTGCATACCATATCAACCGTTTTCCCATGTTAAAAATCCTCCAAAAAATTATATATATTGTTTCAAAACATTTCTTTATAGGTTCTTTATAGTATTTACTTGAATTTATTATAGTTTTAACCATTCTAATTTTAGGCACTTAGGTTTATGTATTTATTTTGGTAGTATAAGTAGTGATGCAAAACTTCTAATTTATTAAAAGGTAAAGAATTTTCTGCAAATGAAGAATCAGTAAGAATTTATATTTTTCTTAAAATTATGTGTTGTCCATTTCTTTCATGTGATAAGTTTGTGGAAATTTTCACAAATGTAGTTGCTGGTTTTTTCTTTTATGTTTTTTCCCTCTAGTAGAAATATAATTTTGCTTTTACATTAAAAATTATTTTGTTAAATGGTAGCAATCTTCTTGTTTTGTTTTCTTTTTAAGAAATGTGGTTTGGTTTTGAGCTGGAAGAGAGTACAAGGTGCTTCCGGAAAACTTCAAGGTAGGTCATTTTTTTCTTATTTGTTGAAATCACTTTAACCTGTGTGCTTAAATCAGTTTGCATGATTTACTCTCATGGTCTTTAACAGTGAGACTTATTAGCATTCTTTATCTTCTTTTTTATTGAAATAGGATTAAAAGGCAGTTTGGGAAAATATTGGCTGAGAGTTAAGATCAGAAGAAGAAGGAAAAAGGTAACAGGAAGTTGACAGGAAAGGAAAAAATTTAAATTGCTCAATTTAACTGGTTTCTCGTACTTCCAAAAGTCTCTTTTGTCGCAAGAAATGACTGTATGATCAAGATGGAACAATTAGACCTTAGTAAGGGAGAAGAAGAGACAATCATGGCCTGTTGACTTTTTTTTTTTTTTTTTGGAGACGGAGTGTCTGTCACCCAGGCTGGAGTGTAGTGGCGTCATTTTGGCTCATGCAACCTCTGCCTCCCAGATTCAAGAGATCCCCTCCTGCCACAGCCTCCCGAAGTGCTGGGATTACAGGTGTGAGCCACTGCTACCAGCCATGGCCTGTTAACTTTTGAAGGCAATCTGTACTTTTCATGGCTAATTGTGTTTCAACTGTACTCTTATTCGTTTCTTCCTCTTTATATTGTTTGAAAGCAAATCTCAAGCATCCCATGAGTTTCTATGGCTTTTTTTTTTTTTATGAGACGAAGTTTAGCTCTGTCACACAGGCTGGAATACAGTGGCGCCAGCTTGCCTCACTGCGACTTTTGTCTCCCAGGTTCAAGTGATTCTCCTGCCTTGGCCTCCTGAGTAGCTGGGATTACAGGCATGCACCTCTAGGGCTGGCTAATTTTTGTATTATTAGTAGAGGCAGGGTTTTACCATATTGGCCAGGCTGGCCTCTAACTCTTGACCTGAAGTGATCGGCCCACCTTGGCCTCTCAAAGTGCTGGGATTACAGGTGTGAGCCAATGTGCTGGGCCTTCACATGAGTTTCTTTGTAAATATTTTAGCGTGTGTATCTTAGAGATAAGGACTTTTAAAAAACATATCTAAAATATTAGCTATTATAATTCTAAGACCTAAACAAAATTATAAGACCTAAATGAACTATTTTTCTTTTGTTCTTTTTTTTTTCGTTTTGAGACAGTTTCGCTCTGTGGCATAGGCTGAGAGTGTAGTGGCATGATCTTTCCTCACTATAGCCTCCACCTCCCAGGTTCAGACAATTCTCCTGTCTCAGCCTCCTAAGTAGCTGGGACTACAGATGTGTGCCACCATGTCTAGCTAATTTTTGTAGAGATGAGGTTTTGCCATGTTGGCCAGACTGGTCTTGAACCTCTGACCTCAGGTGATTCACCTACCTTGGCCTCCCAACGTAAGCTATCATGCCTAGCCTCTTTTTCTTTATATCATTAAATATTTAGTCAATATTAGAAGTCTCGTGTCAAATGTCTCAAATGTCAGTTTTTTTTTTTTTCTTTTTTCTTTTCTTTTTTGAGACAGCGTCTTACTCTATTTCTCAGGCTGGAGTGCAGTGGCGCGACCTCGGCTCGCTGCAGCCTCCGCCTCCCGTAGGCGTCGGCCAGCATGACCAGCTAATTTTTGTATATTTAGTAGAGTTGGGATTTCAACATGTTTGCCAAGCTGGTCTCGAACTCTTGACCTCAGATGATCCACTTACCTCAATGCTGGGATTACAGGCGTGAGCCTGTATGAGACCTATGCCTGGTCTCAAATGTCAATTTTTTAAATAGTTTATTTGATTCAGGATCCATATGAAGTTCACACATTGCAACTAGTTGGCAGTTTAAGTCCCTTAATATTTTATTAGCACCATCTTCTAACCAACTGAACTAACTGGCCATACTTTTAATATTTTAAATTATTCTGTGTCTTATTTTCCTTGCAGTTTATTTGTTAAAGAAACTGAGTCATTTGTGCAGTAGCAGTTGTTGAGTTTTTTTAAATGCTGCTCCAGTGGTATAATTTGCCATGAATTTGTCCTCTGTATTTTCTGTAAACTGGTTAGTAGTTGAACCTCGATGTGTGGTTTTTTTTTTATACTTTTATTTTAGCATCTCATAGCAAGAATACTATAAAGGTAGTATTCTTCTATCAGGGGACACATGCGAGATTGTCTTTTTTGTGTATGTAATAGCATCAGTGTTGCCAGTGCCTAGGTTGATGAATTCATTGGGAAGTAATTCATCAGTAGTCTGTTTTGAAGAATTCTGTCATTCTTTCACTGCGGAACAATAAATCTTCATATGTTAACAGAATGCTTCTCTATGGAGAAACTTGCCCCTGCATCTACTGTTTGGTTACTTAGAGGTATTTTTGTTGTTGTTGAGACTGAGTTTTTTGCTCCTGTTGCCCAGCCTGGAGTGCAATGGTGCAGTCTCAGCTCACTGTGACTTCAGCCTCCTGGAGTGATTCTCCTGCCTCAGCCTCCCAAGTAGCTGGTATTACAGGCGCTCACCACCACGCCCAGCTAATTTTTTGTACTTTTAGTAGAGGCAGGATTTCGCCATGTTTACCAGTCTAGTCTTGAACTCCTGACCTCTCAGGTGATACACCTACCCTGGCCTCCCAAAGTGCTGGGATTATAGGCTTGAGCCACCATGCCCGGCATAGAGGCATATTTAACAGGAAAGGCAGGATAAATGCCCTGACCTTTTTAAAGTAATGATTTGATATCTTCAGCATTTTCTAACAATGACTGATTTTTTCTTTTAAATTATTGTGAACTTATGAATTGAAGCATATTTAATGTTACTGTGTTTAATATGGATTCTCATTGTAGTTATTATCACCATTAAAGCTTAACTTAAAATTGTCTCTGCACTTTACATCTCCAATGGTTTTGACATGACCCTAAATGCCTTTGACAGCTTCTTTGTTATCTGGTTTGACAAATTGTTCTAAGCTCATCTAGTATAATAGTTTTTCTGCCCCAGATTTAGAATCAGCCATTTCTCCAGGGGAGATTGTTTTGAAGATCACGGTCTGGGCACCAGGTGCACTCATTGTAACAGTGGTTTGGTGTTTGCTTTTAGGTTTTACGAGTGCACACTAATTCAGATTCAGGACTAAAAGGTTCTTTTTTTTATTTAACCTGTTCTGTCGTATCTCCTTTTTCCTCACATTGAGTTGCCTAAGTTTCAAGGCCATTGGGGATGATAGAATATTAAATAATTGCTGAGTTGCTTTATTTCACATTGCACATAGAAAAGTTTCACACTAGTAACCCTGACACTATCTATCATCAGAAATATGATCATTTAAAGTGACTTTTTTTTTTTTTGAGACAGGGACTCGCTCTGTTACCCAGGCTGGAGTGCAGTGGCGTGATCTCAGCTTACTGCAACCTCTGCCTCCCAGGTTCAAGCGATTCTCCTGCCTCAGTCTCCCTAGTAGCTAGGACTACAGGCATGTGCCTGTAGTTTTAGTAGAGATGAGGTTTCCCCATGTTGGCCAGGCTGCTCTTAAAACTCCTGACCTCAGGTGATCCACCTGCCTCTGCTTCCCAAAGTGTTAGGATTACAGGTGTGAGCCACCACGCCTAGCCTAAAAATACTTATTTGAGGGGCATATCTGTTTGTCTTTATGGTATATCACACTGAAAATGTTATAGTCAAATTTGCTATTTTAACATCAGTAGTCCTTTTGTGTGTCATGTCATTAACCGTATATTTTGATTTATTTGATTTTATTTTTAGTTTTTTGTTGCTGTTAGATTTACTATCTCTGTTAAAGTCATCTTAATAGTCAGATTGACTAGTTATAAAAGGAAACAGATATAAGCCAAATAGTCTGGTAACTAGGATACAAGATCACTAATTCTGTAATTTAACATCTCAGAGATTAAAAGTATGTTATGTTCCAGCAGTCTGTTCTTATTTGTGGCTGTTTGGAAGTCTAAATAGGGTGAATTTATGAAACGATTGATTCCTTTTTTTTTTTTTTCAAGATGGGGTTTCACCATGATGGCCAGGCTGGTCTTGAACTCTTGACCTCAGGTGATCCACCCGCCTTGGCCTCCCAAAGTGTTAGGATTACAGGTGTGAGCCACCGTGCCCGGCCTGATTCCTTTTAATAATGAAATTCACTGACTCTGCTAAATAGTTTTTCAGAGCTTCTAATGGGTAGCAATTTTTCTGATTTGAATTTTTCTTCTCCTCTGTTTTTCTCTTTTCTTCCCTTCCTTTGGTTGTTTGAGGGTAAGAGTGAAATGGTTATCAAAGGGAACTGGTGGACGGGGTGGAATGATGAATTGAATGGTCTGTATTACAACATTTGGTCTCTAGTGATTCTGCTTTTCCGTAATTTCTTTTTTTTTTTTTTCTTGTTTTCTGCAGCCCCAGCTGTTGCATATAATTTCTTTTGTAAGTGGATTGATGCTTCACTAATTCTTTCCATCCATTGCAGCTTTCGGATTCTGTGAGTACAAGGAGCCAGAATCTACTCTCCGTGCACTCAGATTATTACATGACCTGCAAATTGGAGAGAAAAAGCTACTCGTTAAAGTTGATGCAAAGACCAAGGCACAGCTGGATGAATGGAAAGCAAAGAAGAAAGCTTCTAATGGGGTATGTTTTCTGTTGTGTTATCTTTTCTAGGCCAGCCTGGGCTATTTCAGTGTAATTCTTCTCATTATAAATGAATCTAATGTGGGGCTTCACAAGATGATCATGTATGTGCTTGTGGCTTAAATGCAGGAGGGTATTTTATAGTTTGTAGTTATTTTAAGTCTTATCTACCCATAGGGGGTGGATGACTGTTGGTTTGCTTGTTCCAGGTTGGGATGAAGGTAGTAAGGGAGGCTGGACAAGGTTAACTTGCCAGAGAAAACACTGGTACAGATATTCCAAACAGAGCTAATTCATTCAGGCAGCTTTGTAAGTAAGTACAAAATATATTTCAACCTACACAATTTTTATTAGTTGCCCTCTCTTTTAGAAGTACACCGATTCTAAAACGAATGAAAGTCTGATGACTTGCCTTAGCTGGGGGGCTTTATTCAAGCTATGCTAAGTGAAGCTAAAATAAAGGAAATCATATATTGTATTGTAATGTATACGTTATTACCCCTTTTCAGCAAAGTGAAATATAGCTAAAACTTGAGTATATATTTCCTTGATTTCTCTTCTTAGTTCCTTTTTGGCATCTCATGCTGAACCAATCTAAAATAGATTTATTATTACCTTCGCCCAACGCAGACAAAACCAGAAAACCGCTGTCAGATTTTTATTATCTTTCAAAATAGAAACAGCTTTCCACTGGGTGCAGTGGCTCACACCTGTAATTCCAGCACTTAGGGAGGCAGATGTGGGTGGATCACCGGAGTTTGAGATGGAGTCTTACTCTCTCACTCAGGCTGGAGTGCCGTGACCAACTGGGTTCAAGTGATTGTCCCGCCTCAGCCTCTCAAGTAGCTGGGATTACAGGCGCCTGCCACCATGCCCAGCTACTGATCTGCCTGCCTCGGCCTCCCAAAGTGCTGGGATCACAGGCCTGAGCCACCGTGCCCAGCCAGCGTTGCCTGTATTTCTAAAACATAAGTATAATTTTATCAAACTCTTGCTTCTTATGTGAGACCCATCCTTAATGGTTTTGGATTTCTTTCTTTTTTTTTTTTTCCTAAAGATGGGGTTTCACTATGTTGGTCAGGCTGGTCTTGAACTCCCGACGTCAGGTGATCCACCCGCCTTGGCCTCCAAAGTGCTTGGATTACAGGTGTTAGCCACCACGCCCGGCCTGGTTTTGGATTTCTTACAGAATAAACCCTCCTATTTTCCCATCCCCCTCTCCGCCCCCTTTTTTTTTGAGACATAGTGTTCCTCTTTTGCCCAGACTGGAGTGCAGTGGCGAAATCTTGCCTCACTGCAACCTCTACCTCCTGAGTTCAAGCGATTCTCCTGCTTTGGCCTCCTGAATAGCTGGGATTATAGCCGCCACCATGCCCAGCTAATTTTTGTGTCTTTAGTAGAGACGGGATTTCTCCATGTTACCCAGGCCGGTCTGGAACTTCTGACCTCAGTTATTCGCCAGCCTTGGCCTCCCAAAGTGCTGGGATTACAGGCGTGAGTCACTGCCCGACCATAAAACCTATATTTTTAGGATGACATTCAAGGCTTGCTCCAGTCCACCTTTCTAGCTTCCTTCTTCCCTACCTCTGCACATGCTACTGCATGTATCCCTACAGTCTCCCTTTTTGCTTTGCTGGCATCTCATGTCTTTGTTGCCTATCCAAGCTCCCTGTTGAAATTCTATCCATACTTACAATTAACGTGTCCCTTGGTTCATATAGACTTTGTCAGTTCCTCTTAGACAGAATTAAGTCCTTTGTTCCCATATAAAGCAGATTTTTATAACTGAATGTGTCTGCTTTTTAGTGTATATTGTTTATCTCTCTCTCTTTCATAGCCCCTTGTAACCCTTCTCATTCCGGTATCGTCTTTTCAACCCCCATCTCTGATTACAAATAGAAAGGGTGATAAGTTTGGGGGCTGTCTCTTTAATCTTGGACTTCCACAGCACCTGTGTAGTGTCTTGCCTAAAACAAGGATGGAATTAACGTTTATTAACGGTTGCAGTGTTATGTTGCTTATCTGTCAGTCTTACTGTCCTCCCTCTGCTTCATAAGGAAATTATATTTTATTTTAAATCAGCAATATTGCCTGTCACATTACTAAAACCTCAAAAACCAGAAATATTTGCAATAAGAATTTTCAGGTTTGCCTTGTTGTGGTAACTGTATACTAACTGAAAGTATGGATTTAATATCTTCAAAGTGTTCCGATTTGCTAGGACTCACCGTTTTCTTGTGTTTAGTCTTTAGTTTGTGAGGTCATTTAAGTTGTAGCATTTGCAGATGTTATACTGAAAAGCTCTGAAAATGAAATCACTGTAATACATATTTTTACAAATAAGAAAGTGCATAATTGTGTGACTTTGCATTTCTTGCTTGCTTGCTTGCTTTTTTGGGTGGGGTTGGTGGCATGATCTCTGCTAACTGCAACCTCCTATTCCCAGGCTCCAGTGATCCTCCTGCCTCTGCTGGGACTAAAGGTGTGCACCACCATGCCAGGCTGAGTTTTGTATTTTTTATTGAGATGGGGTTTCACAGTGTTGTCCAGGCTGGCCTTAAACTCCTGGGCTTAAGTGATCCACCTACCTCAACTGTCCAAAGTGCTGGGATTACAGGCAGGAGCCACTGTGCTCAGCCTGCATTTCTTATATAATCAACATTAGCCCGAGTAACCACACTTTAAATCTGTTGGTCTTCAAGAAAAGCAATGTGTGACCAGGTGTGGTGGCTCACACCTTTAATCACAGCACTTTGGGAGTCTGAGGTTGGAGGATCACCTGAGGTCAGGAGTTTGAAACCAGCGTGGCCATCATGGTGAAACCTCGTCTCTACTGAAAAAGGAAATACAAAAATTAGCTGGATGTGGTGGTGCTCACCTGTATTCCCAGCTACTTGGGAGGCTGAGGCAGGAGAATCACTTGAACCCAGAAGGTGGAGGTTACAGTGAGCTGAGATTACACCACTACACTCTAACCTTGGTTACAGAGTGAGACTCTTGTCTCAAAAAAAAAAAAAAAAAGGCAAAGCAATGTGCAATAAAGTCACATAGAATAATTATTTTCAATAAAATGAAATTTAAATGATTGTCAGTTATCACTTATATGATTTATTGTTCTGTTATACGTGTATTGCTGGGTGCCCTTTGGCTTCGTGCCTAGAGGTACTTGAAGTCATAGGATAAACATGGCATATTTTCCTGGAGTGTCAATTTTACTCAACAGTATAGGTTAAAAAACCATTCTATCTGATGTAAAAAAATTTTTTCAAATAACTTAAGCAAATATTACTGTATAGTGGAGTAGATGAGAGATTTACCATGTTTTTTTGTTTTGTTTTGTTTTGCTTTGTTTTTTTTAAGGGTAGAGGGGCATGGAGGGAGGGAAGAAAGCCCGAGAGTGAGAGATTGGAGGGACAGGGCTGAGGGTAGGAGGGAAGATGGTAGGGGAGAGACTGGTGGCCACCACAACCATGATTTTTCTTTCTGGGTTTTTTTTTTTTTTTTTTTTTTTGAGACAGTTACGCTCTTGTTGCCCAGGGTGGAGTGCAATGGAGCAATCTTGGCTCACAGCAACCTCCCCCTCTTGGTTTCAGCCAGTTCTCCTGCCTCAGCCTTCCAGGTAGCTGAGATTACAGGCATCTGCCACCACACCTGGCTAATTTTGTATTTTTAGTAACTGAGTCAGGGTTTCTCCATGTTGGTCAGGCTGGTCTCAAACTCCCAACCTCAGGTGATCCACCTGTCTTGGCCTCCTAAAGTGCTGGTATTATAGGCGTGAGCCACCACACCAGCCATGCTTTTTCAATATAAAAATATGACATGGTGATTTTTTTTTATTCTTGTTCATTGATAAGTTGGAGAAGTTTAGAAAGCTGTTACTTAAGTAGAGGATAGGAGAATGAGACACTGAGAACCCTTTGTGTTGCTTTATTAGGCATTTTCCTCTGAGGCAGAAGAGAAAACAGTTAGTTCCATATTTCTTATTGACTTAAAAGGAAACATGAGTATGTCTAGGAGAGCAACATTTTTCATGATCTATTATTTTAACTTTTTTTTGACTTTTTTTCCCCCTTTTTATCTGAATTCCTTCCTCATGAATTTTATTTTATTTTATTTTTAATGAGACGGGGTCTTGCTGTGTTGCCCAGGCTGGTGTTGAACTCCTGGGCTCAAGCAGTTCTGCTTTGGCCTCCCAAAGTGCTGGGTTTACAGGCATGAGCCACTGGGCCCAGCCAGATTCAGAATTTTAAGAGAAACTTTGGGCATGTGTAAGGTGACTTGTCAAACAACTTGACTGAGCATTTTAATTTAGGTCTTGCAGAATTTGTAGGAGTAACTTTCTCTCTCTCTCTCTTTTTTTTTTGAGACAAAGTCTTATTTTGTCACTAGGTGCCAGGCTGGAGTGCAGTGACGCGATTTCGGCTTACTGCAACCTCCACCTCCCAGGTTCAAGCAATTCTCCTGCCTCAGCCTTCCAAGTAGCTGGGACTACAGGAGGAGTAACTTTTTATTTTTCTGTTTCTTACTGGCCCTTAGTAGTAGAAGTATTCAGTGTAAGGTGACCATGCTGATTTAGTTCATGTCTTACTGCTTTCTGGCTGTCCAGCAAAAACAGTATGAGACAGTATATCTGCTTGTGTGTCACAAGTCGTGGTTGTTAACCATATATTCAAGAATGGACACTGACAGGTGCTGTAAACAGATATTTTCTGGAAAGAATCTTTTAATAGAGGACAGCTGCTCCAGGTGAACATCTTTTGTCTGGAAATTAGTCTGATTGAGTCTACATTTTCTCAAAACAAAGAACTCTGCATTTGCTTAAGTTTTTTTGGTTTGTTTGTTTTTGTTTTGAGCTGAAGTCTCACTCTGTCGCCTAGGCTGGAGTGCAGTGACACAATCATGGCTCACTGCAACCTCTGCCTCCCAGGTTCAGGTAATTCTCCTGCCTCAGCCTCCTGAGTAGCTGGGATTACAAGCGTGTGCCACCACGCCCAGCTAACTTTTGTATTTTTAATAGAGACGAGGTTTAACCATGTTGGTCAGGCTGGTCTTGAACTCCTGACCTTGTGATCCACCTGTCTCGGTCTCCCAAAGTGCTGGGATTACAGGCATGAGCCACCAAGCCTGGCCGCATAAGTTTTTTAAAAGGTTTGTACTTTGGATTCTAGAACTCAGTGCCAAAGAATGAGCCTAGCAAAGCTGTTTAACTTCACAACTACTAGCTTTACTATTGAAATTTTAATTTCTCTGTAATAGGTGGGCCATGTAAACATTATAGATGATCTGTTAGCTTCCTGTATGGCTGAACTCTTCACCTTTTGCTTCTTTGCTTCCCATTATTACTGAATATGGGGGTTTTTGTGTGTGTGTGTGGTTTTTTTTTTCTTTTTTTATTTTTTGGTCTGACGGAGTCTCATTCTTGTTGCCCAGGCATTGCAGTGGTACGATCTTGGCTCACTGCAACCTCCACCTCCTGGTTTCAAGCGCCTCTCCTGCCTCAGTCTCCCAAGTAGCTGGGATTACAGGAGCCCACCACCATGTCTGCCTATTTTTTTTTATTTTTTTATTTTTACTAGAGAATGGGTTTCACCATGTTGGGCAAGCTAGTCTTAACGAACTCCTGATGTCAGGTGAACCACCCACCTCGGACTCCCTGTAATCCCTGGGATTACAGGTGTGCCCTGCCATCTGGTTTCTGAAGTACAAGACAAAAAACAGGAAATCTGAAAATCATATGGCCGGTGTCCCCAAGATAGAGCTTCAGATGAAACTTGCCAGTCTATGGAGTGGTCTTTCTAACCTGATTATCTACCATGATCAGGTTACTTTTTGTTTGTTTTTGCAATGGTGTCTTGTTCTGTTGCTCAGGCTGGAGTGCAGTGGCATGATCTCGGCTGACTGCAACCTCTGCCCCCCAGGTTCAAACAATTATCCTGCCTCAGCCTCCTGAGTAGCTGGTACTACAGGTGCATGCCACCACGCCTGGCTAATTTTTTGTATTTTAGTAGAGATGGGGTTTCACCACGTTGCCCAGGCTGGTCGAGAACTTCTGAGCTCAGGCAATCTGCCTGC
>CAUYQU010065401.1:0-12591 GCA_963574635.1 Cheracebus regulus | reverse complement strand
GAGGAGAGAGAACAAGAATCTTGCTCTATTGCTCAGGATTTCATTTAAATCTGAAATGCTTATGCAATTACTAAAAAGTGATTTATTTCCTATTATGTGATCACTTTTAGAATAGGTATGATATAATATTGAAAAAAATATATATTTTGTGGATATGGGATGGTAAGTTCTATAAATATTTATTAAATTTGCTTGTTCCAGGTCTGAGTTCAAATCCTGTTTTTTGTTTTTTGTTTTGCTCTCCATTCGGTTGGTAGATCTTCAAACAATGTTAAAATAATTATCATTATCTTAACATTGAGAAGTATTGTTTAACTGTCAGAATAGTCATTTCCATGCAGAATTAACATTTTTATAATTAGCTACTACCATTTCAGTTAGAAAAAACAGAAGCATGTTCACATACCTCTGAAACAATTAGCTGATGTTTGTTGAAAAATGACATAAGCTTAAATATCAATTTAAAATACTATAAAACATGCAAAAATTTTTTGAAAAAATGTTTTGAAGAATTTTTAAAAATGTTTTAATTATATTCATGTTGAATCACAAAGCAATTATTAAGAAGATATTAAAACATGAGATAAGTAATAAACATAATACAGCAATTAATGAATGTATTAATGAATGTAGGATTAGAATTCTGTATTTTAAGTCATGGTCATATTTTCTAATTTGCATTTTGTGTATGACATCTCTAAGATGAGAACTTTGACTGTCCTAACAAGATCTATCTAACCCCATCCAGTGACCTGGGTTTCTTCTATATGCTGAAATTAACCTTGGTTTATTTTGTTATTCTGTGTCATAAAGAAGATTACTCTATAACTACACCAAGAGAGATGCCTGACCCCAAATGAGGACACCTGAGTTCTACTTTTGGATCTGATACCACCACCACCCAGTCACCACCATCACCTCCTCTCCTAGCTGTGTGTGATTAACACGTGCCAGCTTTGCTTAGCTTCATTTTCTTTAGTAGTAATAGGGGGAGTTGACTGAGATGATTGAGTTCAGCAATTGTTTATTGAGAGCTACAGGAGAATTTGATTCCATAATTCTAAATATGATTTTTTGAAAATACCCAAGTTGGGGAAACCTTTTTTAAAAAAAACACAAAAATCCTCCATTTAGTTTTGTTGTGCAGCCAGGTTTGGGAACCTCTTCTCTAAAGTACCTTCTATCTCTGATAATTAATTCTGTGATTCACCCATGTAGCCTCTTGGCCAGCTTTGCTCCCATCTGCCTGTAGCTTCCGTGGCATCTTGGGCCACTGTGGCAGCACTTTTCTTACCCTGCCCTATCTCACAGGTAAATGAGCCCCGCCAGATTTTATGCTTGTTGAGGACAGAAACTTTTTATCCTACACAGAATTTATTTAGCCCAGTAGCTTATACATAGTTAGCACTGAGTGTAAATTATTGATAAATGCTATTGTCATATTATAAATAATTTTTCCATATAGAATCTATGATTCACTTTAAGCTATTTAGTGAGGGAGAAAGGAGACAAGAGCTAGCAGAGTAAATATGTAGTATTATGTGGCACCATGCTTCATGTAATTCAGATTTATAAGGTGTATAAGTGTAGATGCCACTGTATACCATTTTTCATGTGGGAATCCAAGACTTGCAGAAGTTAAGTAACTTGCCTAAGTCCATATAATTAGTAATGTCACTGTCAAGATTCAAATTTAAATATAGTCAATTTCACATGCTATGTGATTTCTTCTATACTGCTTCCCATGAAGTGTCTGAAGCCAATACTAAATCTCTGCTTCTCTAGCATCTTCCAGTATATAAAACCTCATTCCCCAAAAATGTAAGAGATGACATCCCAGTAAACTTAATGTAGATTTGCTTGGAGTGACGTCAGTGAAAGCCTTGAAAATATATTTGAAACTAGAGCACAAGTTTATGAAAATTTTGCTTCCCCTAAAATATTCAGAAACCATAGACTTTATCTTTTTTGTTGTTGGTTTGTTTTTCAGACTTACCTTCTCCATGTCATTTTAATTGAAAGAGTTTCCCTTAAGGTACTTAGGTACTTAACTAAAAATACAGTATGATTCATATGGCATCTCTGATTAGATACCTTTTGCTAGTGAGATTATGATACTTGAACTGGGGAACACATTGTCAACTGCTAAGGGTATCTTGGAACTGTATTCATTAAAATATTGACAGAAAGGATAGGCGAATGTTTTGTACTTATTTTTTGTATATTTGTAAAATAGTAGTTACATGAAGCAAACAACATCAGTGCGAGCCCCTTTCTCTCTTCAGGCTACTCGACATGCAGAAATGGTGGCCATCGATCAGGTCCTCGATTGGTGTCGTCGAAGTGGCAAGAGTCCGTCTGAAGTGTTTGAACACACTGTGTTGTATGTCACTGTGGAGCCGTGCATTATGTGTGCAGCTGCTCTCCGCCTGATGAGTATCCTTTGACTTCATGAGTTAATGTCTTGTACCATTCATGTGAACAAGAGAGTGGCCAAACACACAGCCGGTTTTCCAAAATATGAAAACACAGACTTAGGAAACACCTTGTAAAATATAGTGTCTCTTCGCCAAAAACAGGAAAGCTGTTTAAATAGTAAAATGACCTATTTCTTTTCATATCAATAAACATAAATGATTAAACAGTCTAGAGAAAGAAAATATTAAAACTCTATTAAACAGTCATGTAAAGATAAATCATAATAAGTTGAAGTGGATTATAAAACAATTTGCAAAGGAAATGTCCTAAAGAATATGCAGCTAAGTTTTGCCTTTGGATAATGGATTATGGGTGATTTAAAATTTTTCTTTCTCTGTCTATCTGTTGGTTTGTTTGCCAAGAATACTTATTATAATGTATCAAACATTATAAGTAAAAAGCAAATAAGATGTAAAAAATCCTTTAGATAGTCTAATTGTAAATAGAAAGTGAATAAAGTTACAACTCTTTGGATTGTCTTGCATGGAGTAAGCAACATAAATACTGAGTGTAGAGACGCTGTAGGGACTTCTACAGATCTTTTAAAAAAATTATTTGAAAATTGAAAAACTCAGCTTTTTGGTCACTTATTTTTTATGTACTTATTTTACTATGCACAGATGAATAATTTTATCACTTTAAAAATAATACAGAGGTTTTGGGTATGATAAAATATACAGTCTTTATAAAAGGGTTGTTATGGGCAAACTTAGAATTCTCTCCTCACCCTGCCTTACAGAGTGGCTAAGCTTTAGTTTGTTTTGTGTTAGGGCACAGGTTATATTTTATTTGGGGCAAGAACAGGGAAGAATATGTTATTTTTAAAAGGTGAAAATCCTTGGATTAAATTTCTGCATCCTTTCTGGCTCTAACTCCCTAATGATTCTGAAAAAGTGATTTAGGAAAGAGCAGAGAGAGCCCTTAACTGTGAACATTAAACAACCACATACTCAGTTTTCATTCTGTTTGCAGTTGTTAAATGTCAGTTTCTCAATACTTTAAACCCCTTTTCTTCTATGTAACTGGATTGAATGGTTTGTAAGACTAATCCTAAGCTTCAGCTTCATTGTTTTGAAGAGTAGCATGAGCTTTCCTCTCCTGGATGGCTAGTATAAACCTACTCTGATTTTGTCATGATACATACTTAAACTGTACATTCTGTGCAGGACCTTAATTCTGTCTTATAAATCCCGCTGGTTGTATATGGCTGTCAGAATGAACGATTTGGTGGTTGTGGCTCTGTTCTAAATATTGCCTCTGCTGACTTACCAAATACTGGGAGACCATTTCAGGTAATACAGTCTGGTTATGCTTTTTCTTTTTTTCTAATTATTTTCATCTCTTTGTGGGCTTATGAATAATTAGTGTATGGCCAGTATACAGAAAAACCATGATAAAATCAGATATCTTGGATCTCAGGGCCTCTGGTGGAGTTCATTTATGCCTCAGTATAAGTAAGAGTTTCTAGATGAGTGCCTGCCTTTCTTCATTCACAGACTCTCCCTCCTGAAGGAGAGCCCCCAGTCTTCCTAGCTGACTCCAACCATTCTTCACCAACACCTTTAGGTATACTTGAAGACACTCTTGCTGTTGGAGTTTTTATTCAATGAATGTTACCAGCTCTATGCTCTACCAAGTTTGGTGATGCTTGGCCTGTGTCAGTGATGATAGATACTATTTACAGCACACACAATATTTTTGCTCAAATTTAATCATTTTGCCTGATTGCCACATCCTACTTTTAGTATCTAGCAATCACTGTATTTTCATGGTTTTTTTTTTCTTTCCTGTCTTTTTAATGTTGAAACTTCCCCCAGAACTAAGAATCCATGTCTTTTAGTCTCTTAGAAATTCCCCTTTCCCTTTTACTTTGACACTTCTCCCAAAGTTTTTATGAGTCAGACTATGAGCAATAGGAATTTGTATTTCGAAGTTTGGCCTGTAAATATACCCCTGCTTTCATTAACTGGCTTGATTGTTTTTCTCTCCAAGATGCAAGGTTAATGTAAAAGTATTATGCTTTAAAAAGAAAAGATTTAACAAATGCTGGATATGGGTGGGCAGTTCACGTCAAAAACCTCAGGTGTTTCTAGAATACTTTAAGGACCTACAAAGGACTAAATGTGGCTGAGTCTCACTGAGAATGAGTTTTTAGAACATTCTTGAGTTTTCTAGCTGAATATTAGCTTTCCTGTTAACTTTTGTACATTTGAGGATAGATACTATTTAACATTACATCAGAAAAGAAATTGTAGTGCAGTGATGGAGAGCGAAGGATACAATTGGCTTGATCATTAAAGACATTAACAAAGTGATTTGATTTTTCCAGTCACTTCTATTAGTAGCTCAAATTTGCTTATATAATTCTTTGCAAATGAATTGCTGTCTCTGTAATTCCATTATGAGAATGATCTAAAGAATTTTTCAGTTTCATGGTGAAACCCTGTCTCTACTAAAAATACAAAACTTAGCTGAGCGTGGTGGTGTGCACCTGTAGTCCCAGCTACTCGGGAGCCTGAGGCAGGAGAATTGTTTGAACCTGGGAGGTAGAGGTTGCAGTGAGCCGAGATCATGCCACTACACTCCAGTCTGGTGACAGAGCGAGATTCAGTCTCAAAAAAAAAAAAAAATTCAGTTTCTGGGCAGAACAAAGATGAATTCTTTGATGGCAGACATGGGTAGAATATTCCTCTCCAACCTGTCAGTGACATGAGGGCACAAACACAGTCCTTTCTGACACATCTCTCTAGTCGATGCAGCAAAACCAAAGCCAGTTCATTTGCAGTGTGTATACCTGGCCACATCGGCTCAGCTGCCAATCAATGCCTATGGCTTGCAGCCGTATCTCCAGGCTTCATGCCAAATTATATTTTTTGTTTTTTTTTTAAAGTTGCTTTTAGATTCTAAAGAAAACAGTGGTGCCCCAGGCGCTGAATGCTGGATATTCTTTTTTTATTTGACTGGGCTTGGGAGGCAGCAGGTGATTGGGAGGTGGGATACTGTTTCTTATTGCAGAATTACAGATTCTTTTCATACTATATTACAAGGAGCATTAAAATTTTTAGAGGCCTACAGAACTATTCAAAGAAGATGGTGATTATAATACCTGTTCTATTTTTTTAAATTTTTATTTCATTAAGAATGTGTGCTTTAAAAAAAGGAAAAAAAAGAATATGTGCTTATTATTAATGTCACAAATTTTTCACTATAATGGATACTTGAAAATATTATCTTGGTGTGTTAGAATGGTGCAGTTTCCTTCAAGGCCTATAACTCAGTGGTTCTCATCCCTGAATGCCTATTAGAATCACCTGGAGAGCTTCAGCGCCTGCCTGTGCTCAGTCCCTGCCCCAGACCATCTGAATCAGAAGGCAGGGGGCCAACAGTGCTGTGTTTTCAGCAAGCTCCAAGCAGTTCTGAGCAGCCATGGTTGAGAACCACTGCTCTCAGCCCATGTGAGAGGAGAGGGCTCTGAGTGTGTGAGTGGCGGGGACCCCTGGGGAGCTCCAGCACTTATGCAGCAGGAAGCAGAGGGCAGCTGTGACTGGACTGGCCGGCAGTGGTTAGCATGGTGAGATGCTGAGAAGCCAAGGGAGGCAAGAGCGGTCAGACAGAGCAAGTTTGGCCCATTGCCTCTAGGACTGCGGAGGTGAGGAAGCTGAAAGGAGGCCCCATTTTTTGGTCAGTCGGGGCCTGGGGATTTCTAAGAGAGCAGACTCAGTGAAGTGCTGGTAACACAAGCCAGTGACAATGAGGCCACTGAGGAAGTGAGAACATGAGTGAAGGCAGGAACAGGGTGGCAGCCCTCAACAGGGCAGGGTGGATGGAAGGTTATTTGTTATGGCGAAGGTTTATGCAGGCATGGGAGGCCCAGGCAAGGGCAGACTGAAGACACAGGAGAATGGGAGGATAGTTCCGAACAGTGTCCCACAGTAGTTGGTCCTCCTGTCCTCTGTGGCTGTGCTTTCTGGTGCCTTCCTTCCAGATGCTCATTGTGTCCTTTCATGCACTTCAGAAGGGTCTATGGTTTTAAGTCCAAACTCTTCTGACAAGCTTTTAAAGCCGTCCATATTTTTTTTTGCCCCATTTTATGTCTTTCTTTCCTTATGCCTCCTTAATAATCACCTCCTCCTCTATCAGCTGATTTCCTCACACACAGCCCAGCCTGCTGCTTGCCCTTTCCCTGAAAGGCTCTGGTTAGCCTTTTTAAACATTCTCTATCTCTAAGGCAAGTTCAAGTTTCATCTTCTTCAGATAATATTTCATATGATAACACTCCTTACTAATATCACAATTTCTTATTCATTCTTACATGTTATGATTTCTTTTCCCCAGTTATATGCTAATGATAGATCAAGCTGAATTTTATTTTTTAAAATCCTCTGTAGCAAGGGTTGACAAACTTTTTCTGCAAAGGGTTAGCTAGTATATATTTCACCCTTTGTGAGCCACTTATGTCTCTGTCACCTAATTTTTTTTTTTTAAGCAAAGCTTTTAAAATATAAAAACCATGCTTAGTTCACAGTTCTCAGCTGTGGACCAGATTTGGTCCACCAAGTATAATTTGCCAGCCCTAGCTCAATAGCATCAAATGCTTAATGAGCCACTAGTAAATAGAAGCAGATAAAAATAACTCATGCTCAATGAGCACTTATGGTGTGCCAGGTATTTAACAGGTATTATCTCACTTAATCCTCACAAAATCCCTCAGAAATAAGTGCTATTACTGCCAACATGTTACAAACAAGGCATGGAGAGTTTAAGTGCCTAACCCAAGATCACAAAGCTGGTAACTTCTGTAACAGTTGATGGATGAATAACAGTTGATTGGGAGTGATGCTGCACTGAGGCCATATATCAAACATCTTTTGGAAGTGTACCTCCTTGCCCATGCTACTAATGTCCCCAAAGTTTATTAACATCTGAAATCTGTTTACATAATTATGTATATATTATTGTTATTATGGTATACGACACACATTTGCGTAGGCCTATGTTCATTCTCCACTTTCTCATTCCATCAGTGTATCCCTGGATATCGGGCTGAGGAAGCAGTGGAAATGCTGAAGACCTTCTACAAACAAGAAAATCCAAATGGTCAGTTTTCTATCGTAGATAATATACCTCCCTTAAATCCATACAAGGAGAGTCTGATATGAGCTTACCTCTTCACTTTCTTTTTCTTTTCTATTCTTTTCACAGCACCAAAATCAAAAGTTCGGAAAAAGGAATGTCAGAAATCTTGAACTTATTCTGATGAAAGAAACAAGTGACCCAAAGTGACCTGGACAAGATTCCTAGATCAAGAGCATTGAATGATTCAAGACATCATTGAATCATATGTTTATATACTGTTTTTAATCTGTGGGAAAATGGTATCTCTCATCATTTGCTCAGTTAAGGGAACAAATTAGCACTTTTTAGAAGTCTGACAATTGTAAACAATTATTAGCTTTTCCACAAGCTGATTCCCATCTTAGGATGGGGGAAAATTAAGGTTTGAGGTTTTAGAAATTAGCAAGTAGTACATTCCCTTCCAGCCACAACATTGTGCCCAGTCCAGGCAAGTGCTGACTTTTTAGAGAATGTGTGGCCAGACCCAGGTACCTGGTGTGTGTCTGGACTGCAGTGTGCCACCCTGAGAACACCTCCAGGACTTGGCATATTCAAATAATGTCAGAGTTAACATTTTTTGCAGCTACTATGTTCTCGCAGGGCACTGGGAGCTGTGACTTCTCTCTAAAATGTATATGAGTTGTGTATATATAGACCATAGTTATATGATCCTTAGAAAAGACTTTGCTTTTATAAAGCATTTAGAGAAAATGCATACTTTTAAAACAAGTGCTTGAGTTGTCATTTAAAAATTGTAGCATATTGCTATAATAAAACCTTATTTATGTCTTCTTTGAAGATGAATAGTCTTAAAAGATAAAGACATAAATGGGAGGATGGTTACTGAGCAAAAAAACAAATGATCCCACCCTCATAGAGCTGATATTCTAGCAAGGGGAGATGTATATAATAGATTACACAGTTTATTGGAGGACAGGAAGAGTTACGGCAAAAAGAACACAGGGTTAAGGGGATAGGTGTGCCAGTTGGTGGTGAGAATGCTGGCTGAAAAACAGAATGGTCAGTTTAATCTGAAACCAAATAGTTATGTCTTTAAAAATCCATATAATAAATTTAAAATTTGAAATCTAAAATGTAAAACTCTGAACACAACACTGGAAAGGGTATCTGCCGCAGGAAGTCCCCGTTCACCTCCCTTACTGCAGGGCAGCTTTGCACAGCCCCATTGGGCGTACTGTGTGCCTCTGCCCAGAAGGGGGCCTCGCTGTTCCACCAGAAGCCCAGCTCCAGACTCGAGGGGCTGCTGCTCCTCTCAGTTGCATTTCTTCCGTAGATTCATTTCCTTGATGCAAAGCATCTGTATTTGTTGGTTCTGCCATTTGAGCGATGTCTCTGACTTGTTTGTTTTGAATTACATTACAGGCTGGAATGTAATTGTGGTGAAAGTATTTTTATATTGCTGAGAGTAGCAGCTAATCACAGTTACATGCTTCAGAGGATTTATAATTGCTTGGTTTTTTGTGTGTGTGTTTTTAACTGCATTTGAGAAGTTTTATGGAGAAGAATATGCATGATTTTAAATCTACAATAATGTTACATGCACCTTCAGTTTCATCCACTTTAAAAATTATCTTCTCATTAAATTTTAGTGCTTTGACTAGTTTGTTCCTTTTTGCAGTTGGTCGTAATTTATTTCTGGCTTCTTTTGCTTTTCTGTAAGCGGATTTCATTGCACTTATTGTGTTCATATCATTTTCTTGGAGATTATTTGTAGGACAACCAATCTAAAGTCTTGCCTCTGTAGAGTACCACCCAGTAAGTCTGGCTGAGCATCTTATGTCCAGTAGATTTGTGGTAAACATTTGCTAAATGAAATTACTGATTAAAATTTGGAGAAAAGTGAATGATAAGACTAGGACAAAAAGCCAAAGCTGAAAATAGTCTATGAGTATTCTAGCCCAGAGATAATCACTACTAAAATAATCAAGGAAATTATAAAATGATAGACAGGAAAGGATAGAAAAGACTTAACAATATACATATGTTCTGTCTTTGCTGTTTTGGAGAATGGTGGATAAGTGGTGTTTCCTGATTCTGAAGCATAGCTGAACAATTTAATTGTGGTTTACCATCTTTTTGGTTCCATCTCTAGTGATTGACTTATCAAAAAGTCTGTCCTGAATTTTTGGACTGGAGCACAGTTCCCTCTATCACTTTGGGGGGAAATCATTAATATGGCATACTGCAGATCAGAGGGCAGGACCATTGAGAGTGCCATAGACATTAGCTCTGTGGAATTCTGCTAACAATTTCTAAGTGATGATGAGGAATTGTGGATATATGATGAGCTCATCCAGCTTCCTGAGTACCACATTCCCCAGCTACTTAGACATGGATTAAAATGTTAAGATATCCTAGTTCAAAAGCTTGAATTCAATTGATTGATACTGATACTGCATGTCCAGGAGACCAGCTGAAAGACTTGTTTTGTATATGAAATAGTTCTGAAAGTTGTGAGATACAAAACGGTTTTAGAATCACTGCCCTATTTAGCAAAATTGGGGGAAATGATTACATTTAGAAGCCGCTAGAGTTATCCAATGTTTGCTGGTCTTTGCAACAAACTGTGGAGAATGGGTGGTATGTAATGCCTTGGCAGGCTTCAATCACTGATAAAAGATCATGTTACAATATCTTTGTGCTTTCTTGTTACTTGGCACAGCCATCTCATCCTGTGTTGTGTTTGGAATATCATAGAGAGAAAATAGATGGCCAAGAACTTCAGTGTAGGCAAGAACTCTTAATTTTTCTTTAAACTTTTTATTGGGAAAACTTTCCCAATAAAAAGTTTAAAGAAAGAAAAATTAAGAAAATAGATGCCTTTTACCCCGAAATGCTTCAGTATTTCATAAGCGTGGATATTTTCTTACATAATCACAATATAGTTACTGACTTAAGTAAAGTTAACATTGATATACTTGACTCCATCATTTGTATTCCAGTTTTATCAGCTGAACAAATAATGTCCTTTAAAGAAGTTCTCCCACTGCCCTACAATCCCAGATCTGGTCTAGGGTCCAGTGTTACATTTTCTTGAATCCAGCTTCCTTTTTTGGAGATAGGTCTCACTCTGTCACCTGGTGGCATAATCACAGCTCACTGCAGCCTCAACCTGGCTCAAGCAATCCTCCCTCCTCAGCCTCCTGAGTAGCTGGGACCACAGACTCATGTCACTACACCTAACTTTTTCTTTTTTTTCTTTTTTTTTTGGAGAGACAAAGTCTCCCTATGTTGCCCAGGCTGATGTCAAACTCCTAGGCTGAAGGGATCCTCCTTCCTTGGTCTCCCAAAGCGCTGGGATTATAGGCGTGAGCCACTGCACCTGGCTGCCTTTAGCTTCTTTCCATCTGGAACATTTCCATGGGCTTTGTTTTTTGTGAATTGATATTTTTAAATAACTTTGCGTCCTGTTTTCTTCTTCTTTCTTAAATAATAGAATGGTCCTTGTTTTAAATATATTTGGTGTTTTCTCATGATTAGATTCAGGTTCTACATTCTGGGTGATGTTAAGTTCCTCACAGGATATCACATCTGAAGGCACAAAAAGGCCATCACACAAAGGTGATGTCAATTTTGGTTATCTGGTCAAGGTGTGTTCCTGTTTCTTCACTATAGAATTAGTTTTTTCTCTGTTGCAATGAATAAGCAGTCTGTGGGAAGAGGAGCTGTTACATTTTAAACAGAAAATGTATTTGACACTGATGGAAAGGAGAGGAGGAAAATTAATGACATAAATTTCAAAGCAGCTATTAAATTATTTGATTGCATTCCTCCTCTTTTACTATGTCTGCCAAAATTGATAAAAAAAAATTCTAATAAGAATATTTTAAATAATGATGTCTTAATAAGCATTAGAATTAAGCCTGAGAAATAAATCCTTTCCTTCCTAATTTCCTCCTCAGCAAAAGTAATTATATAAATTTCATTAAGCCTGATAAGATAGAGTTTTGGAAAAATAGACCTCAGATGTTTCTGATATTGCAGATGATCTATGGTGATCCAATGGGATAAAGGCTCTAGGTAGGTTGTCATTTGGCCATAAAATATGAGTTATCTTGGGTTTCCATGGAGACATCTAAACTTAAAATGTTGTAAGCACTGCTACTTTCAAAACGTCAGTAAAAATAGCAAAAGCCAAAGCTCCTGAAAGAATTTCTTAAATCTTTTTTAAAAGTAGTATAGTGCCTTGTTAAAAATCTATGATGAAGCCAAAGCTTATCTTTCCCAGTGGTCCTGCATTAACTGGCCTTGACTAGCCCCAGGGAAAAGAGGAACGGGAACTGGTTTCTCTGCCTTTTGGCAAAGGAATAAGACTACACTGACTTAATATATGAAGACAACTGCCAACTATTTCCTTTGTAAATTGCTAATTTTGTGTAGTGAAGAAAGGAGTGAGGGGTGGTTATTTTTATGGGTAAGACTGGTGTAAGTTCTGCTGAAAGTTTGACGCCTTTAGGATCTTACATTTTCTTCAAGTGGAGCTAATAAAAACAGGCTTGTGACTATTTCTCATCTGATTTTTAAGTGGCTATTGAGTTGAACACCACGTATTCATGACTATTAAGGACCCTTTGTGGTGTAGTTTGACAAAGGCTCTGTCCTTGACCAAACTTTGTGTAAGGGTTCTTGCCGAGTTTAAAATGAGAAAACTGAGGCCAGTATAAGAAAAATTAAATTCCGGTTGATTCAGCTCCCGGACGAAGTTCTAGGGTCAGGGAAAGGGGGCCAGAGAAGTCGCGCTTGACTTCCTGAGGCGGGGCGGGGTTATAGCGAGTGAGGCTGTGAGGGAACAGGATGTGGTCAGGGTAAGCCACTCTTGGTAGGTGGGCGGGACTTCCGGTGAGTGGGCCGTCCAGGGGCTGCGGGGCAAGCTGCTATTGGGCAGGGTTTGGCGGGGTTTCTTTTAAATTTTGGCGGGGTTCTCCAAAGGCTGGCTAGGTGCAGAGTCTGGTGTCGAGTGCAGATTCGCGTGCGGAG
>CAUYQU010065400.1:0-42835 GCA_963574635.1 Cheracebus regulus | reverse complement strand
CAAATGCCCATCAATGATAGACTGGACAGGGAAAATGTGGCACATATACACCATGGAATATTATGCAGCCATCAAAAATGATGAGTTTGTGTCCTTTGTAGGGACATGGATGAACCTGGAAACCATATATCTCAGCAAACTGACACAAGAACACAAAATCAAACACTGCATGTTCTCACTCATAGGCGGGTGTTGAACAATGAGAACACATGGACACCGGGAGGGAAGCACTATACGCTGGGGTCTGTTGGGGGGAAATAGGGGAGGGACAGTGGGGGGTGGGGAGTTGGGGGAAGATAGCATGGGTAGAAATGCCAGATATAGGTGAAGGGGAGGAAGGCAACAAACCACACTGCCACATGTGTACCTATGCAACAATATTGCATGTTCTTCACATGTACCCCAAAACCTAAAATGCAATAAAAAATAAAATTAAAAAAAAATAAAAAATAAATAAATTACTGAATTCCATTATTAACATTTTGTTTAGGATTTTTGTACCATGTTTGTGAGGAAGTTGAGTCTGTAGTTTTTTGTTCTTTTAATGCCCTACTTCTGTTTGGTATCAAGGTTGTGGTCATTCCATAAAATGAGTTGGAGTATGTTTACTCTTTTTCTATTATTGGGAAGAGTTTGAGAATGTAGTGATATTATATCTGTGAAAGTTTGAGAATTTAGCAGTATTATCTCTGTGAACTCCTTCATGAAGCTGTCTGGACCTACAGTTGCTTTCTCTCTTAGGAAAATCTTTGCTTACTAATTCAACTTTATTTAATAGTTAGCAGACCTTTCAGTTTTTCTGTTTTGAAGTTAGTTTTGGCAGGTTATATTTTAAGAAATTTGTCTATTTTGTATAATTTTTCTAATATTGGCATAATAAATATTCTCATACTCTTTGTTAAATGACAATAACATCTGTAGTGATACCTCTGTTTTCATTCCTGATATTTGTTATTTGTACTTTCCCTTTACTTGATCAATCTTGCCAGGGAATTGCCAATTTAATCAGTTTCTACACTGAACCAGCTTTAGTTTTGATGTTTCCCCCTATCTGATGTTTGTTGTTTTTCTTAATATGTCATATTTAATATTTACTTCTTTCTACAGTCTTTGGGTTCATTTGGTTATTTTTTTCTAACTTCTTGAAATTGATTTTTAATTCATTAATTTTCAGGGTTTCTTCCTATCTGATGTATGTATATAAGGCTTTGAATCTCCCTCTACATATAATATTTTAGTGTTATTGCACAGAATTTTCAATATGTAATAATTTCACATTTTAATTTTAAAATATTTTCTAATTTTCATTAAGGTTTTTTTTTAAGTTATCTTTTTGTTACTAGTTTAATTGCATTACAGTCAGAGAGCATTATCTATTGGGCCATGAAAATATGTTAAGAGTTATTTTCTGGTCCAATAAGTCTGCTTAAAAAGAATGTGTGTTCTGGCCAGGCACAATGGATCACGCCTATGACCCCAACACTTTGGGAGGCCGAGGTGGGTGGATCACGAGGTCAGATGATTGAGACCATCCTGACCAAAACAGTGAAACCTCGTCTCTATTAAAAATACAAAAATTAGCTGGGTGTGGTGGCACACTTGTAGTCCCAGCTACTAGGAAGGCTGAGGAAGGAGAATGGCTTGAACCCAGGAGGCAGAGGTTGCAGTGAGCTGAGATTGTGCCACTGCGCTCTAGCCTGGTAGCAGAGTAAGACTGTCTAAAAAAAAATGTGTTTTCTGTAATATTTGGTCATTTTTGTCAATTGCCTTGTTGAAATCTTCTGTATCCTTACTGATTTTTTTCTTCTGCTTATCCTATTATTACTGAGAGAGTGTTAAGGTTTTTCATTGTGTTGTGGATTTTTACATTTCTTCTTGGAAGTCTGTCTTGAGGTCATGTAATGTAATTACATGCATATTTAAAATTATGTTTTCTCAGTAAATTAAATTGCATTATTATAAACTGACCCTTTTTATTATCAACAATGCTTTTTGCCTTAATTTTTTTCAACTAATATAGTTATGTGATACATGATATGACTTTCAACCTTTCTATATGCTTATGTTTTAGATGTGTCACTTATAAACAACATACTTGGACTTAAAATAATTGGCCTTTATCGGGAACATTTAGTTCATTTATATTTAATGCAACTATTCTTGTCATGGTTAAAAATTCAGCTATTTCTGTTGTTCTTCCTGAGGTAACGTTTTTTCTCTAGCTGCTTTTAAGATTTTTATATTTTATTGTAAAAAGCATAGTTTTTAAAAATAACTCTTTGTTTTACAGGGCCTTAGAGTGAAATGTGCCATTTACATAGCTTACCTATAGGCAAGAAGCCTGAAATAACTTGTAGTTTTGCATCTAATGCAGCCCCTGATTTACTTGCATTGTTGTCAGGATTAAATATGAAACTGAAGTTTGGTGACTTCTCTTTAAACATATTCTTCCCCTTGCAGCAACTGTGTTTAATGTCATTAAAAATAGCCAGGTGCAATAGTGCACGCCTGTACTCCCAGCTACTCAGAAGGCTGAGGCTGGAGGATCCTTTGAGGCCAGGCGTTTGAATTCAGCCTGGACAACATAGCAAGACCCCATTTCTAATTTTTAAAAAAGAGATAGGAAAAAGTTCTTGGGGGGAAAAAAAAAAAAAAGAACCTACCAGATCTCTTAAATCTGTACATTTGGTATTTTTCTTGAGTTCTGCAAAAATATCAGATGCTATCTTTTCAAATACTGCCTCCACCACATTCTCTTTGAATCAAATGATCAAATGCATATTAGACATTCTCACTCTTACTGTGCTCTATTTTTTCTCATCCCTTTTCTATATTTTCTATCTTTTTGTCTCTCCTTGCCCCATTCTAGGTGTTTTCTTTTGACTTTTCTCCCAGTTCATTAATTTTTCTGTAGCGAGTCTAACCTGATAGTCAACCATCCTTTTAAGTTCTTAATTCTACTATTTTTCAGTTCCAGAAGTTCTCTATTCTTTCTGATTCTTTATATTATCTTTTATTCTTTATTTTTGTTGTTCCAGAAGTTCTCCATTTTTTTCAGATTGCTTATATTACCTTTCATTCTTTATTTTTGCTGTTGTTTTTGTGTTTTCTTCTTTTTCTTTTTCTTTTGTTTTTTTTGCCTTTTATTCTTTTCTGTACCCTATAGATTTATATGCTTGTCTTTTTTCTCTAAATGTAGTAATCATAGTTGTTTTATCTTCTGGGTCTGCTAATTCCAGTATTTGGAGTCTTTGGGCATCTGACTTTATTTATTTTTTTTTTAATTGATTCTACTGTTTCTCGTCCAAGATGTTTTCTTCTCTATGTGCCTGATTGCCTTTGGTGGGTTGCTGATAATTATATTTAAAATTATTTGCTTCTGCTAGACAACTGAGGTACTTTTGGGCATGACAAGTTTACTCCAAGTTCAAGTTTGAGGCAAGACTTATCAAACTGATATAAATCCTTGAGGAATAATTTATTTATGATTCACACTTTCCCTAGGGTTTAGTTTTGAGTCCTAGGTTATTAAAGTTCCCACTGTGTGTGGGCCTGGGCTTTGATATTGTCACCCTTGATCCCTGAATATATAAAAATGGAATTTAAATGTGTAGGGATTGGCAAATACAGTAGGGAAAAAAAGTGTATCTTCTGCGCTTATTTACTTGTGTGAGTTCATATTTTCTCTTTACTTTGGCTGGCAAGTTTCTTGCTATGTTGTAGCCTCAATAATTTTTAAAAAGACTTTGAAAAATGTTTTACTTAGAGATCTGAGTGATTTTCAGCTGATGGGAGATTGTTTCAAATAACATAGTCCATCATTAACAGAAATTTGAATTCCTCATCTTTTTGTAGGTAAAATTTTTCTTTTTCTTGATTTATAATTAGTCTGGAGTTTTTGCTTGTTTTTTCTTTGTTTTTTGGGGGGAGGGTTTGGCTTTTTCTCTTTTTCTTAATTCAGTCTCACTCTGTTGCCCAGGCTGGAGTGCAGTGGCGCAATCTCGGCTCACTGCAACCTCTGCCTCCTGGGTTCAAGCAATTCTCGTGCCTCAGCCTCCCAAGTAGCTGGGATTACAGATGTGCCCCACCACGCCTGGATAATTTTTGTATTTTTAGTAGACACAGCATATCACCATGTTGGCCAGGCTGGTCCTGAACTTCCAACCTCAAGTGATTCACCCACCTTGGCCTCCTAAATTACTGGGATTACAGACGTGAGCCACCATGCCCGGACTTTTCTTTTCTTTTTTTTTTTTAAGGAGACTGTGTGTGTCTCTCTCTCCATTGCCCAGGCTGTAGTGCAGTGGTGTGATCATAGCTCACTGCAGCCTTGAACTCCTAGGCTCAAGCAATCCTTCCACCTTAGTCTCCAGAGCAGCTGGAAATACATATGTGAGCCATTGCACTCAGCTGGAGTTTTAAGGATAGTGAAGATCAGTGGTAAGGAGTCTGTAAATTTATTCTTTTTTATAACCTTACACATTCGAAAACTTTATCTTTTTCTCCCCAGTGGTCACCTTATGATCAAGAGATCATTTAGTTTGTCACCTTTCTTGTTCTTACTTGCAGATGCCGATGAATGGCAAGAATCAGAAGAAAATGTTGAACACGTCCCGTTCTCTCACACCCGCTATTCTGAGAAGGAAATGGCTAGGAGATCTCAGGAATTTTATGAACTTCTCAATAACAGACGGTCAGTCAGGTTCATAAGTAATGAGCAAGTCCCAATGGAAGTCATTGATAATGTCATCAGAACGGCAGGTTTGTAATTGCAGGTGGGCTCTTTGGAAATGTTAGCCACCTTACTGGTGTGACTCCAACATTGGGAAAACGTCAAAGTTCAAATGTAGTGAATAAAGCCTAGAGTGATATGTTTATCTATAAAGTCTTAACCAAGGGTTGAGTGACTGCCAGAAACAGTGATTTCTACTTTCCACATTTTGACAATTACAAACTTCTTGGAAGCAGATGTGACAATAGTTCAAAACTTCTGAAATTATTCAGTTTATGAAATTTTAATTAAAAACCAAGATTGCATATGTACCTGGCAGGGGAGATATCATGATCATGAAGGTAGTTTTCCTGGGGCAAGGCTTATCCATTGCACTCCGGATGTGCTGACCCCCGTGATTTCCCCAAATGTGGGAAACTCGACTGCATAAGTTGTGGTAGTGGGGGACTGTGTTCGTGCTTTCTCCTGTTTTGTTTCGTTTTAAATAAAAACGAAACAAAACAAAAAAAACACAAGATTTCTGATCACATCATTATATTAATGTGTCGATGGAGATACATCTTCTTTCTTTCCCCTCCTCTTAAAACACAACAGGCACACATGCATTCACATACTCACAGTTATATTTGTTTTTTTGGAAGCAAATTTCTTATATTACACACTGTGGTGCTGTAGTACGGTATTTTCATAAACTAGCAAAATTTACTTATGTGAATTTGCAAAGTAAACCAAAGGAAGAAAAACTCATTTTTAATATGTAAATTGATTTTTCCACTGAGGAAAAAAAATGAGAGCTACAAAAAATGGGGAGGAAAGATAAGAGAAAGCTCCCTACTTGAGAATCTCCTGTGATTGGAGTCTTATTCTTACATAAACCACATTTAAGTTTATTTGCAAAAATTATCACATGCCCATTGTGAATGCATAGTCCAACATGAAAGGAACCAAGAATAAAATACTTCACTTTAGTTATAAATACAAATGCATTAGATTGTTGAGTCCTTAGTCTAACTAATAGCAGTGATTAAATTTCCCCTTTATCTGTATCTGTATTTCTACATGTGTATGTACACGTATGCTGTTAATGTAAATTTGGCACAACTAAAAGCATTAGGGAAAAATGTATTTCTTATGTTGAGAGATACAAATATTTAGTAAACAAAATGGGTACAAAGTTAACTGGAATCACTCCGTACAGTAATCTGGGTCTCACGTTTGGCTTTTGCCTTGCATTTCCCAAGCCAGTTGTGACTTCTAGTGCTGGGAGTGGTGTGTGGCAAGCAGGAACCCCACAAGAGTCTTCAGCCCTGCCTCCCTCCGTAGGTGGAGCTTATTTCATTAACTACCCACAGGGAAGGAAGGAACAGTTGCTTCTGAAATATCCCACCCGTGAGTCACTGTGGTCTGTCCTTGGGAACAGTGGGCCATCTCTAGGGCCGAGGGGCAACATCCAGATCAGAAGCTGGCCCCTACTCTCACTGGAATCCCACCGGGAATTGACGTTCCTTAGACAGGGGTGAAGCTTTGCCCTGGGACACTGGAACTGATCAAGGTGTGGGCTGAGGGTTCCCGAAGTCCCCCGGAATAAAATGACACACAGCCATGAGTATTGAGCACCCATGGCTAAGACATACATGGCCGTGCGTATTGAGTACCCATGGCTAAGGATTCCCCAACTGTTGCGTGTCCCCAAGGACATGACAGACCTCACAGTGCCACACTCATAGCTTTGATATAGGGACCAAACTATGTATAGCTAAGTTGCCTTTTGAGTAGTGTTTTAAAAACCATCTTACCATGTACATTTTGCCTTCTTCAATAACCTTCACCACTTTATTCTTTTTCAAGAATATCAAAACAAAGGACAGTCTGGAGAATTCTGGCTGTCAAAATTTCCCCTCTGATTTTCCTTCCTTAGCAGTTGTGGTGCGGTTACTTGAGTACATTTTCTCCCACATATTTAGAGAAGCAGTGGTGAGTTCCCACAGTGCCAGAGCTAGTGGGCTTGATCACTGATCAGCTGGCTTGACACTGAACAAAGTGGACTTGGCAGCAGCATGACAGGGTCCACTGCCAGGCATTTGTTTTCCAGATTATCTAACTTCATTTTGAGCACGTATAAATTATTTTTATTTTTTATTTTTGAGACAGAGCTTCACTCTTGTCACCCAGGCTGGAGTGCAATGGCTTGATCTCAGCTCACTGCAACCTGTGCCTCCCAGGTTCAAGTGATTCTCCTGTCTCAGCCTCCTGAGTAGCTGAAATTACAGGTGCCCCCCACCACACCTGGCTAATTTTTGTATTTTTGGTAAAGACAGTTTTTCACCATGTTGACCAGGCTGGTCTCGAATTCCTGAACTCAGGTGATCCACCCACCTTGGCCTCCCAAAGTGCTGGGATTATAGGCATCAGCCATTGTGCCTGGCCAAGTATGAATTATTATGTTTTTCCTTAAAAATTTTTTTTAAGAAAGAGGATGCCACTCTGTTGCCAGGCTAGAGTGCAATGGTGCAATCATGGCGCACTGCCCACTGAGTGCAAGTGATCCTCTCACCTCTGCCTCCCAAGCGGCTGGGAGTACAGGCACACACAACCACACCTTGCTAGTTAAAAAAAAAAAAATTCTGCAAAACTTTTTTTGATCCTCCAGCCCCAGCCTCCCAAAGTGCTTGGACTACAGGGATGAAGCACCACACCTAGCCTTTCCTTAATTAGCAGCCTCACACTTTCCTGCAGTTTTAATTTCTGATTTTAATGGATTGGGTGATAGGAACAGCCCCGAGTGGGGCCCACACAGAGCCCTGGACCTTCGTGGTTGTGAAGGACCCAGACATGAAGCACAAGATTCGAAAGATCATTGAGGAGGAAGAAGAGATCAACTACATGAAAAGAATGGGGCATCGCTGGGTCTCAGACCTCAAGAAACTGAGGTACAAAAGGTGGCGGAATTGGGGATGTTCGCCTTGGTGGTTAAAATAAAATAACCAGCACTGCCATGTCCTGGCTTTATTGTAAACGTTAACAAGCTTGATTCTGCCTCTGGGAGGAATTATGGAAGTTAAGACAGGGCTCACTTCTGTATCACCATGTGAGTGTTTGGTAAACAGGCTCTGACTCAATTATTTACTTGGTAAATAATTGAGGAATTACTTCACTTTTTACCCATCTGGAACATAAAATGGTGAAATTTTTCTCAAGACCTTGCATGAAGCAAATTACATTTTGCTAAAGTGATTAGGTCTTCCAAATGATTTTACTAAGCAGGTTTTAGTTTTAGGACAAGTTTAGCACAAGTGCAGTTATTCGTGAGGGCTTAGTAACTTTTTGGCTTCCTCAACTCCAGGAAAGAAGTGGAGGGGAATTCAGCGTAAGTAGTTTCACTGCAGTGCCTCAGCAAAGGCAGTCCCCGGGTTCTGCTCCAGGCACCCACAGTCAGCCTGCTCTATAGAGGGAATGGAAAGTGTTTGTTCATCGAGTGAGTCAGGAAAGTGGGTTACAAGTGGCTCCTCTGTGTTGATATTTCCATGATTTAAAATTCTAATGCTTGGCTTTATTAAAAGCTGCCTTGTGTATTTTAACTATTTTCACCCTTGCAATAACCATAGGGGGTGGGTACACAACAGTACATTTTACAGAGGAGGAAACAGCTCCACGGGAGGTTAAGTAGCTTGCCCGGTGGCCAAGATAGACCAGCTTCAGAGCGGATCTTCTAAATCATTACCATTTTCCCTCTTTGTAGGGAGAAAAAAAGTGAACAGTCAAATGTGACTAAACTGGTTGAAGAATGGTTAAGTAGTTTCGAAAGTGTAACATACAGATGTTCATAGCGTAAGAGGAACCGTGGAGAAATACACAGTGAGCTTCGTGGGCTTTGGAACAGTGAAGCATAACTAGGCTACAAATGAAATGAATGGTGATTGCCTCTTGCTAATGAATGACATAAAATCCCAATATATGGGATAATATGACTCTCTGTCCTTTGACTATCTGTGCTAGAATAAAACTTCTGCCAAAATGTGTAGGCCAGGGTAAAGAAATCAAGAAAGAGATATTCTGGGCTGGAAAACAAAAATTCAGCTCTGTATTTATACTTCACGTGAGTGATCTCCCTGTCTCACAGAAGTTCCTTTCCTTTTTTCCGTAACTGGGCCGACGGCATTGCCATCGCCCCACCTGTGGTTTTGGCTGAACCTCACTGCTTATCCTTGTCGTCTCCCTTGCTGAACTTTGGCTCAGTGCATGCTGGGTAATAGGACCTGTCCTTGTATCTTTCAGCATTTCATACATCTTGCTATACCAGGCACTTATTAATACATGTTTATTAAATTGAATGATCCTGATCAGAAAAAGAGGAATGAGACAAAAACAAACATTCTGCAGGTTTTCAATTTAAATATAAAAGATGAGTGTTGGAAACAGATGTTCGGTGCCGCAAAGAAAAATTAGCACTGAAACAAAGGCTCTCTCAACAAGGTAATTTTCACTTTCTGCAGGAAAGGTACCCTTGCTAGCCATCTTGCCATGAGAGTACAATGATCAAAGGAAAAGCAGATATATTTATCCTTTATGCATTTGGGGTTGTCCTTACTGCTGTGTCTGATCTCCACTGGTTGGAGCCAGACCTCACAATCTAAACTAAAACCCAGTTGGCTAACAATTTAAAACTTTTCTAAACAGGTAAAATCAATGGAGAACAAAAAGGAAGTCCAAATAAGAAAGGAGCATAGGCTGCGAGCTGAGACATGCCTGTGAGCATGTCCAGCACGGATATTTTGGTTAACGTAGAAGGACATAGAATGTTCTACGTGCCTATAAGCATATTAACAGCTACATAGGATAGGGCTTAACAAAGAATCATTAATAAAAACAAGAAGGAAAACTTTGAAGAAGAGCTTTCCTACTTCCCACAATTAGTAAACATGTTTTTATTTTTATCATAAAGAAGCTAAGGTATTAAAAAGAGAATAAAAAATATGGGAAAATATTCTCTGATGTCTCTTTTCTCTTCCCAGAACCAATTGGATTAAAGAGTACTTGGATACTGCCCCTGTTTTGATTCTCATTTTCAAACAAGTACATGGTTTTGCTGCAAATGGCAAGAAAAAAGTCCACTACTACAACGAGATCAGTGTTTCCATCGCTTGTGGCATCCTGCTAGCTGCCCTGCAGGTATGTTGGGACATCAAGGGTTAAAGTGTGGCCTTATTAGAACATTTCAGCTGAGTTTTCAATTCAGAGACATTTGGAAATTTTTTTTAAATCTAAAGTGGAATTCTGAAGTAAGGTAACTCTGATGTGAAAACTTACTCTGGAAACCTGGATTGGTGAGTATGATGGTTCAACAAGTTGGGAATTCACTTATAACATCATTTCAAGGTTAAAAAAATTGCTGTTGTGTTTGCTGTCATCTGTAACAACATGAAGTTTCAAGGGTTTTGGCAGACACGTATGAAGAATTTTGGAGCCTAAAAGTCACCGGAACTAACTCCCCGGATATGTTTACTGTTGCTAGCTGAGATGATGGAATGATTAAAAAGCCATAAGAAGGGCTCTTCATAGAGCCCCTTTTCTGAGAAGTTTGTATTGCATGGCATTAGGAAGATGGTCACATGCTTTTAAAAAATTCCATCTACATAGGAATGAGTGCAATGCCAACATGAAATGGAACAGGTTTGCTGTATAGATTTCAAACTATTCATGCATTCACTCGACAATGCATTCACTCAACAATGCATTCATCAGCAAATATTTTCTGAGCTCCTTTTTATTTTCTGGGTTTTTTTTTTTTTAAAGACAGAGTCTCATTCTGCCACTCAAGCTGCAGTGCAGTGGTGCCATCACAGCTCACTGCAGCCTCGATCTCCTGGGCTCAAGTGATCCTCCCACCTCAGCCTCCTGAATAGCTGGGACTGCAAGATTAGTCCCGGAACCAATTGGATTAAAGAGTATTTGGATATCGCCCCTGTTTTGATTCTCATTTTCAAACAATTACATGGTTTTGCTGCAAATGGCAAGAAAAAAGTCCACTAATACAACGAGATCAGCTGATTTTTGCATTTTTTTATATAGATGGAGTTTTGCCATATTTCCTAGGCTAGTCTCAATTCCTGAGCTCATGGGATTCACTCTTCTCAGCCTTCTGAAGTACTGGAATTACAGGCATGAGCCACCATGCCCAGCCTCTATGGGGCAGTTCCTGGGAGCCACCAGGGATAGTTGTCTGATTAACTGTATATTCTAGCAGAGACTGGTGGCCAGGTAGAGCATAGAGAGAGATGGTAAATGCATAAAATAAGTGTAGAAAACAAGATTATAAGAGCAAGTAATCTTATTTTTAAGGGACAATGAATTCCAAAAAAGAAGAAGAAGAAGAAGAAGAAGAAGAAGAAGAAGAAGAAGAAGAAGAAGAAGAAGAAGAAGAAGAAGAAGAAAATGAGCTTCACTATCTCAAAGAAAAACGTGTATTTTACCCAAATGCCCTTCAACAATAGACTGGACAAGGAAACTGTGGCATATAGACAGCCTTGGAATACTATGCAGCCGTAAAAAATGATGAGTTTGTGTCCTTTGTAGGGATATGGATGAATCTGGAAGCCATAATTCTCAGCAACTAAAATAAGAATAGAAAATCAAACACCACACGTTCTCACTCACAGGCGAGTGTTGAACAATGAGAACACATGGATACAGGGAGGGGAGCACCACACACTGGGGTCTATTGATGGGGGCCAGGGGAGGGACGGTGGCAGGGTGGGGAGGTCAGGGAGGGATAACATGGGGAGAAATGCCAGATGTAGGTGACGGGGCCATGGAGGCTGCAAACCACATTGCCATGTGTATACCTATGCAACAATCCTGCATGACCTGCACATGTACCCCAAAACCTAAAGTATAATAATAATAAAAAAAGAAAAACATGTATGTTGAATAACATCTCCCAAAATGTAGTCATTGTTACACAAAAGAAATGTGTTTTAAGTTATTGGAAAAATTATCCTGAAGGAGCTGGCATTAATTTCCTTCCTGAATCTGTAAGTAGGTAAATAATGGAAACATCACTCGGAGTCAGACCACAGGGCACTGCCACCTGGTTGAGGGTCCTGGAAGAAGCCAGCAAAGCCTGCAGCAAGCTCAGCTCACAAAGCCGCCTGGGTGCCTCTGCAGCCCAGTCTTTTTCACTTTGCCGTTGAGTTTGCTGCCCCCTAGCTTTCCATAAGGCATAATCCTGAGTGTAGGTCATGGTTAGTGAGGGAGGAAAGAAAAATCTCCATGGAGCCCCCATCTTTACTATGGTGACTGGGTCCAGTAAGCTCTCCATGCATGTCTTGTAGAGGCAGCTTCCAGAAGTTCCTGGTCAGGTGTAGAGGTGGTGATCTGATTGGAAAAGCTGGAGAGGGGCTGTAGGGGAAGTGTCTGGAAGCTACTCATTGCTTTTACTTAGGTGTTTGCTATTTGGAGGCTTGGAAAGAGGTCAATGGGGTACCCCTTGGCCACTGAGACCCCTATCAACAGGCATCAGCATTTCACTGGGTGGGGATGTGATGCTTCCACGGTGGTTCAGTAGTCATAGGAACTTGCTGTGGTGGCTGTTGTTTAGAATAAAATATGCAAGACTTTATTAATACATTAAATACCAAGATCTAGCAGTAGCTCTATAATTTTTAAGTAGTGATGAATGTAATGGTATTTTAAAATATCTATAACAACTGTAAAGTGGTATGAAAATAACTGTGATTTCATTGGTGATAAAGTCATAGATACTGCTAACACTACTGTGTTTTGTTGCCTATATTTATAAAGGAAGAAAATTTCAGTTAGATGTTAGTGAATATAAAGTCTTTTTTTTTTTTCAAATCCAAGTTTATGGACCTGCTGAATTCAATCCCTGGCCCTTTGGGGGTCTGAGGTTTCCAGTTAAAAAATTCCTGATTTGGCCAGGCGTGGTGGCTCACCACTGTAATCCCAGCCCTTTGGGAGGCCAAGGCGGGTGGATTACCTGAGGTCGAGAGTTCGAGACCAACCTGACCAACATGGAGAAACCCCGTCTCTACTAAAAATACAAAATTAGCCAGACATGGTGGTGCATGCCTGTAATCCCAACTACTCGGAAAGCTGAGGAAGGAGAATCACTTGAGCCTGGGAGGTGGAGGTTGCAGTGAGCCAAGATTACACCATGCACTCCAGCCTGGGCAACAAAAGTGAAACTCTGTCTCAAAAAAAAAAAAAAAAAAAAAAAATCCTGACCTATGAGAAGACCAAAGTACTCACATTGAGAGAGTGAAAGAGGAAATAATAGTAGAAGTCAACATAATATTAATAAGAGAAACTGTTTAATATGGTCTGTGTATTTGCAGATTTCTACTGCTAGAGATACACAAAATTCAGTATGGAGTAAAAACTATGTCTTGAAAGAGGACCAAAATATAAAATGACGCCAAATTAAGATGTAAATATTTTGTCAAAAAAGTTTAAACGGTATCCATTCCAAGTTCCAATACTATGTGAAGATATGAACAAGGAGAAGAAATGCCATAATAAAGTAGAGCTAATGACAGGAAGAAGAAATCAGTTAGATTTTTGGATGCATGTGTTCTTGAGAACAGTCTCTCAGGCATTGTGAAATCCTTATGAATCAAGGTATATAATGATGTTGTATGAGAGACCTTCAGCAAGAAACTATATCAAGTCACTCTAGATTCGTGTGTGTGTGTGTATGTGGGTTCAAATGCTAACATTAGAGTTATTGATAACAAATCATAGATTCCAGGCAGATCACTGGAGTTCAGGAAAGAATATTTAGCAGGAAAATTGGCCAGGTATAGTGGCTCACACTTGTAATCCCAGCACTTTAGGAGGCCATGAGGGGCAGATCACTTGAGCTCAGGAGTTTGAGACAAACCTGGACAACACGTCAAAACCCCATCTCTACAAAAGATACAAAAATTAGCTGGGCACGGTGGTGCATGCCTGTAGTCTTAGCTACTCAGGAGGCTAATGTGGGAAGATAGCCTGAGCCCAGGAGGTAGAGGTTACAGTGAACTGAGATCATGCCACTGCACTCCAGTCTGGGCGATAAAGCCAGAACTTGTCTCAAAAAAAAAAAAAAAAAAAAGAGAGAGAGAGTATTTAGTAGGAAAATTATGTTGTATTTGGGCTAGGACATTGCTTTGGTAGACTGCTCTTATCATTTGGTTCTTGTACCAGGACACAGACCAACCCCTTAGCTAATAGGAGCTCCCTGTTGTTTTTGCCTTTCCTTTACTGTGGTTGGATTCCTACAGTATTTTTCTATAAAATAATTATTCCTATTTCTTAAGCATCAATGAAAAATAATAGTATTTTTATTCTTCCAGAAGCTTCCAACTGCCTGGATAAGAAGGGAAGGGGTGGGGAGATTGACAGGGGCAGGGAGATTCATGATACCATTACCTGAGCTGGCAGCCTCTTTGCTACCTAACTTCAGGGAAATGACAGGACAAGCAGGTATAATCAGGACAAGAAGGTCCCCAGGCTAGAGGCAGAGCTGCCTGCTGACTTTAAAATGCCTTCTTGTCCTCTCTTATTTTAGAACGCAGGTCTGGTGACTGTCACTACCACTCCTCTCAACTGTGGCCCTCGACTGAGGGTGCTCCTGGGCCGCCCTGCACATGAAAAGCTGCTGATGCTGCTCCCTGTGGGGTACCCCAGCAAGGAGGCCACGGTGCCTGACCTCCAACGCAAACCTCTGGACCAGATCATGGTGACCGTGTAGGCAGGGACCCCCAAGGGGGCGGTGGGGAGGCAGCACTCCTGCTTCTCCCTGCGCCTCTCGCCTGCTCGTCTGAGGTCTCTTGGCTGCCCTTTCCCCAGGTGTCAGGTCTCCTCGTCCCTCTTCTCGGGTGGCCACAGAGTATCAAGAAGCCTCTCCACACTGTGGCACTTCACATCCCATAAGTCCTGTTTCTTGTTCACTTTGGAAATGCATGCACACTTTACAAAGAACATGCCCTGGTTTTTAAGTTTTAAAAGTTATTCTGGAAAATCACTATTGGCTTTTGTCTTTTATTTTTGAAAAACTCACTTAGTGGAGACAGTTGGAAATTTATCATGGTCCCGAGAATTCAGCTACATGATGACTTGAATTTAAATTTAGATTAATCAAATGGTCTCCTGATCTCTGATTTCTGTTGGCTTTTAGACAAAGGATATACTTTTGAGGTATATTTTTTTAACTAAACTTCAGGGACACTCTGCTAGTTTTGGATAAGTAACCATCGAAGTAACTAAAATATGGCCAGGTGCAGTCATTCATGCCTGTAATCCTTGCATTTTGGGAAGCCAAGGTGGGTGGACTGCCTGAGCTCAGGAGTTTGAAACCAGCCTGGCCAACATAGTGAAGCCCCATTTCTACTAAAAATGCAAAAAAAAAAAAAAAAAAAAAAAAAATAGCGGAGCACAGTGGCACGTGCTTGTAATACCAGATATTCAGGAAGCTGAGGCAGGAGAATCACTTGAACCCGGGAGATGGAGATTGCAGTGAGCTGATGCTAAGATGGTGCCACCGCACTCCAGCCTGGGCGACAGAGTGACACTCTGTCTCAAAAAACAAAAACAAAGTTACTAAAATGCCACCTTCACAGAACAGGACAGGGCACGCTTGGGTCGCATGGGCCTTGCTGGCATATAAACCGTCAGTTGAACTGCCTAGTGGTGTGGTAGATCTGACTTGTAGCAGTTTATAGAAGCTGCTAAATACTCAAGAATCTTGCAAGCCAATTATTAAACATTCATAGCTTGAAATTGCCCATGGTGGGAGAATTTACACCACAATCACTACAAATCAGGGCTTGCTCGCTTTTTCTTAAAGAGAGCTGTTTGCCATGCATAGCACCCACAGTATCTCCCTTCGCTTCTACCCCACCCCATGAAACACACTGACCCCTTTTCTCCACATGATAGCACAGCTGTTTGGGATTGATGGGGTCACAGGTGCCAGGTTGGGAATGCCAGATGCGGTCTTCACCCATCACCTTCTGCCGTCCTCCCAGGGGTGTTGCATGAAAGGCAACTCTTGCACAGCTGGATGATTTTTTATCAGGCAACTCTATTGACCTGTTTATCCCCTTCCACTGTGCCTTTCTTCTTCTTGCTTCTTCTCATTGTCCTCATTTTCCTTGAGAAAACTCTCTCTATTAAAAAATTCCATAGACTATGTGACTTACAAACAACAGAAATTTGTTTCTCACAGTTCTGGAGGCTGGAAATCCAAGGTCAGGGTGCCCGCATGGTCAGGTGCTGGTGAGGACCCTGACCTGGGTTGCAGACTGCTGACTTCTCATTGTGTCCTCATGTAGTGGAAAGAGGGTTAGAGCCTCTGGCATTCCTTTTATAAGGGCACTAATCCCATGATGAGGCCCCACCCTCATGACCTTATCACCTCCCAAAGGCTCCCCTCCTAATACCATCACATTGGGGCTTAGGGTTTCAACGTATGAATTGTGGGGACACAAACATTCCATCCATGGCACTTACTTTATAGGATTTGGCATGCTGCTTGGTACATGGTTAACATTCATAAATGGTGGGTGCCCTTACTGTGGTAGACACCATTGTCATTGCAAGGCAGCTCTGCTTGGGATTCAGGTGGGCAAAGGTAACAATGGTGGGTGAGGGACTCCCTCCTCTTTAGAGAAGCCTGTCTGTGAATCTGGGTCAGCTGCAGGGCCAGAGGGGGTTGGCCTGCAGGAAGTCAGTCTTACCCCATCAGAGACCAACTTGAAAGAATTTTTTCTCTGTGTAGTTGATGTTATCAATCTGATATGCAGCCAGATTATTTAGTTCCGAAGCATTGGAGTTGTTGATTGCCACTGCCTCGTGGTTCTCACTCTTTGCAGGCACTTTTAAAATTTTTATTTAAAAAACGACAATGGAAAGGCCATAAGGTAATGGCCATTACCTTAACCAAGTGACAAAGTTTTAACACACCATTAATGGTAGGATAATTGACATTAGGTGCCCCTGTTGGATGCATTATGAAATATTCTTTCCAAAGGTGTCAATGGAAACTAATCAAGTCTTACACCTAACTTTCAGTTTGCAGTAAATACAGAGGATAAGGAAGTTAATGGCGTGGTAGAATAACTAAAATGTGCATCATTCTACAAGAAATAGGCCTGGGCTCTTTAAGGAGCAAGTGTCATTGGGGGAAGAATAAGAGGGGGACTGTCCTGTCCTTGCTACTCAAAGGGTGGTCCTCGGCCCATAGCATCATTGACATCATCCAGGTGCTTATTAGAATCAGACTCTCAGGCCTCATTCAGACATCCTGAATCAAAATCTGCATTTTAATAAGATCGCCAGGTGACCTGCATGCCTGCTAAAGTCTGAGCCCTGTTCCAGATAACCAGAGACCCAACAACCAAAGGCAAAGTGTAAGCCTTGATTGGATTTTGGTTTAGGAAAAATCTCATGGGTATAAAAGACAAGTGGGAATGTTGAATGTGGATCTGGTGGGAGGTGATATTGTGGTGATGTGAGTGACGCATGCTGAAGTACTGAGAGATGAAACATCATATTGACAACTCACTCCAGGAGAGAAGAAGGTGTGTGCGTATGTGTGTGTTGGGAGAGTGTGAGAGAGAACTGATGTGGTAAAATGTTAGGTGGAGCATATACAGTTCTCATTACACTGTTATTTAAAATTTATGTTTGAACACAGTCAAATCTGAATGGAAATACATGTAAATAAGCATTTCTTTGAGTAATACAAATAATTTGCCTAAAAATGCCCTCTAAGTACATCGTTAGGTTAAGCAATTTACTGAAGACAGCAGATATCATGCTTATTTCATTGGGTTGTCTTGGAATGTCCCCCAGTTGGGTAGTTAGAAGTGTGAAAATGAGAATCAGAGGAGAAATAAGGCGAGAGGCTCACATTGCTTGCAGAGAATCGACTGAGTAATCAAGGGGAGGAAGGAAGCCCTTGGAGGGAACGTAAAATCCATTTCAGCCTGCCTGCCCCTTGGAATGGAGGGTCTTCTGCGACCAGAAACACCAGCCACTTCTTCTGCCCCAAGCACACCCACCCTTTCTGCTGCAGCATCATGATCGGGGCAAATCAGCACAGTCCCCCAGCCATCAGTGGTGTCTGGAAAAGTAGAGACAATTTTCTTCCTTCTCTCTGCAGCCCCAAGCTCTTATTAACCTTCTTTTATGTGTTCATTAAATGTAGTCATGTGACAACTGTGTTCAAACTTAGAAATAGTGGTCTGGGAGGCTTATGAATCCTCTTGCTGTTTTGAGGCCTTAAAACAGAAAAAATAATGGAATGATTGCATCGTGAGGAAGAATACTTAAAATGATTTGTGTCTTACTCATAGGACTCACCTGAAGACTCTACTTTGCCAAAAGGGAATATTGAATTGAAAGCTGTGTTAGCCAGCATAGGGTAGAGCCATAGTCCTCATACTTGCTGGCATCACTCGTCTGGGAGTCTGTTAAAGCACAGATTGCTGGGCCACATCCTTGGGGTGTGTGATTCAGTAGGGCTGGGTGGTGCCCAAATGCTCCATTTCTAAAATATTCCCAGGTGTTGCTGTTGCTGGTGACTGGGTACCACATTTTGAGAACCACGGGGCACTGGCAATGCTTCTATGACTTGACATGATAGAAGTTCATTTCTTGGGCAGGCAAAGTCCCCTGCGAGCCTGGAAACCCTCCAAGACAATTGCTTGCATGGGGTAACCCAGTAATCCTGTGGGATGCACCTTCCAGGGCACAACTAGAGAAAACACTGGAAGAGCTCGCCCCAACAATTCCATCCTACCTTGGCCCAGGAGTGACCTCCTCACTCTCACAGCCCATTGGCTAGAACTAGTCATGTGACCCCACAGGAGGCGGAGCAATGTCATCAATGTTATCATCCCCCTGCACTTGCAAGGAAGAGGGCCCAGATGTGCATAGGTGCTGGATATCTCTTCTTCAAAATGCATAACTGAATTTGGAAAATAAAACCGGATATAACAACAAAGAAAAGGAGGCGAGAAGGAAAGTTGAAGAAAATGGTGAAATCAGAATGGGACAGTGAAAGGCATAAATATTTTCTTCTGGAACACTAAGATTGGTTGATATTTGTCTGACACAGCTCAGCATCGCTTTGGGTCAAAGAAAATCAATGCAAACATACATAGAGCAGAAGTAAGATTGACTTCTTCCTCGACATTCCTGCCTCTGCCCACAAAATGGAAACATCCATCAAGAAGTACAGGAGAGTCTAGCATTTCTTCTTATTTGCTCCTCCCTGTGAAAGGAAGGGTGACTTCTCTGATGCATTAAATTGGTGGTAAATAGTTATTGCTCATGCTCAAACCCCAACAAAGTGCACCCCATTTTAAGCCAAATTTACAACCTGGGGGTGATTCACCTTACAAAGACGATCCACCAGTTGGTTTCTCTATTTGCTTTATTCTTGCTCTGTCACCCGGGCTAGAATGCATTGATGTGATCGTGGCTCACTGCAGCCTCCAACTTCTGGACTCAAGTGATCCTCTTGCCTCAGCCTCCCAGGTAGCTGGCACTGCGAGTGCACGCCACCACACCCAGGCTAGTTTTTCTAAATATTGGAGTTCCCAAAGAGTATTCAAATTGATGTGATATTTTAAAAGACATTTTGTAAGCATCTTCTAGGACTATCCATAACTGTAAGAAAAACACATAGTGATCAGTGGATATTGTGCCTGAGAGGCATGAGAAATATAATTGTTATTTTGCTAGGTATCAGCAGAGTGCTCTCTTATGTGTGAAACGGAAACAATGGTAACACCACGTTTTCAATTCACTCATAGATACAAGTAATGAGAGGTCCAGAAGAAAGGTTGCTCCAGCTCGGCTGCTACCATGCCTCCCCTCTCCTGCCCCCACCCACCTCACAAAAAAGGCTGGAGACTCAAAAAAGGCTGCGTTTTTCTACCCTTTAGAAAGGGTGAATAGCAGAGAGCTGGAGGTGGGAAAGGTAAGGAAACTTCCAGCGGGGGAGTGGAGGCAATGGGCCAATGCATCTAAGGCTGATGCCAGGTCTGCTCCCTATCTGGGTGGCCTCAGCTAATGACGTCCAGGACATCCAGGGGCAGGCATGAGGGAGAACAGCCCCTGAAGCTGAGATCCTGCCAAGCTAAATACAGTAGTTCTAATGAAATGTGAGAGGCTATAATCTCATTTGGGAAATTCCTAAAAAGTCACGAGACAGGGGAATGGTTTATGTTATTGTCATGACCTGAGAGTCATGGCTCAGAGCCAAATGTTCAGGATTAAATTCAACAGCATACAAATGTCTTTCGAGTGAGATGGAAATATGTTAGCAATGCCTGCAGAGTGCCAAGTAAATGCAGAAGCCAATGAGATCATAAAGGAAGTTGTTAGCTGACCTAGGTGGAGTCTCCATCTTCCTTCTACTCTAATAATTAAAAATAAAAATAGTAATTAAGAGGTAATTGCAATAAAGTTTCTAAAATCAAACCCCTCTGAAGAGCGAAGACATAAGGGAGACTCCTTTGCCACAGTAATGCCAGCGCTCAGGGCACTGTCTCCCAGCACTGGAGTATTGTCTTCTGACCTGAGCTCCTAAGCAACCTCATCTGAGATGTCCGCCATATTGTGGACATGAATCCTTGACAATAGTAAATAGTAAATCAGTTCCCTTGTTGGGCAAATGACTTAAGTGTGGGAACGTGTAGAATTAATTACGAAAATAATGCAATAATTCAAATCCATAATATTGATACTTTCACGTTAAGTTTAGGAATACTCTTGTGTATTTTCCTTAAGTGATTTGAATCTTTAAAAAGCTTATGATTCCAATCTGAACTATGAAATTTATTTTAAGTTTGTCATTTGAAGTTCAAAGGTGTAAGAATATTTAACTTAGCTCATTAATAGTATTAGACTAGATTTACTGTGTTTATAAGTTAAATGTATTAGATTTATAAGGGATGCTCAAATATATGAGAATGTTTTGTCTTAATTTGGTATAATCTTGCCATATCAATGATTTGAAGTGCTAAAATAGAAAATCAAATATGATAAATTATACAAGCAGTTTACAATGTTTAAGAGATTTTAATAAACAAAGCCTGTAACTGAGACTGACGATTTAAGGGAGTTTGGTTTATTTAGCCTAAGTTAATCAAACGTTAATTAAAGTCCCCCTTCCCCAAAGAGATTTGTTTTATTTTATTTGTTTACTAGATGTATAAGTAGAACAATAGAATGTGTGTATCAGGTCAGAATGCTTTTGACAGAAAGTAATAAGCCAACACAAAACCTTACTATGACCTAAACAAATAGGGGATGATTTTTCCCTCCTAGTGAGAAGTCTGAAAGTAGATATTAGATGCTGGTCTGTTAGTTCAATGAAGTTAGTGCCAAAGTCTCAGTGGTTCTCTTGGCCTTTCTTCATAGCCACAGGATGCTGTTATAGCTTCACCAATCACAATAAATACAGTGCTTGAAACAGATGCTCAATAAATATTCAGTACATATTGAATGTGTACAGAAATACATATCTAGTCATAAAATTTTAGAATGCAAGATCTGAAAGGGACATATGAATCTGTGTTGTTAACATGTGGTCCAGGTGGTTCTGCTGACCAGGTGAGTATGGTAAATGTGGTAATTGTTCTCAGGTAAGCTCAGCAGTCCTAGGGCTGTTAGTACCTTCCATCTGCCAGGGCCTCCCTGGTCTAGACCTCCAGCCTTGACCTTGCCCTGAAACTCCAAACTCTTACTCCCAGCTACTTTCTCTGCCCCTCCACTTAGATTAGACTAGATTTAGACTAGATTCTAGTCTAGATTTAGACTAGATTAGACTAGATTCAGTAGGCATGGCAACCTTTTCATCCTTGAAGTACTGCTTTTGAGTCCTTCCCATCCCTTACGTGGCCCTTCAATTCATACTTTTTGGGGTGGAGTCCCAAATCTAGAAAGCATCAGTATTAGTCCATTCTCACACTGCTAATAAAGACATACCTGAGACTGGGTAATTTATTTAAAAAGACGTTTAATTGATTCACAGTTCAGCATGGCTGAAGAGGCCTCAGGAAACTTACAATCATGGCAGAAAGAAAAGCAAACATGACCACAGGAAGCAAAAGAATGAGAGCTGAGTGAATGGGAAACCCCTTACAAAGCCCTCAGATCTCAGGAGAACTCACTCACTCTCATGAGAATAGCATGGGGAAAATAACCCCATGATTCAATTATCTCCCATCAGTTCCCTCCCATGACACGTAGGGATTCTAAGAACTACAATTCAAGATGAGATTTGGGTGAGGTCACAGCCAAATCATATCATCATCTTAAATTTCTGTGATTCTTTCATTCTCCACATCCAAATCTATGAGCAAGTTATACTGACTTTATCTCTGAACACTGACTATGGGAGTGGGGTGAGGAGAAGCAATGTGAACAGAAAGATCATGCTGCCTCGTGTTGTGAATAATAAAATCTCTTGCTCTGACCGAGGAGTCTCATGTCTTCTGTCAGCATCCACACGACTAAGACAGGCTATCTTGCTATCTTGAAAGGAGGGTAAAATCTTAGGCCCTTTACGGTTCATGACCCTTGGCAAAGCAATGCTCCTCCCCTAGATACTGTCATGGCTGCTCTCTTCATGTCAGTCATGATTCAGCTCAATCCAGTACCTCTGCTGAGAAGCTTTCCTTGACCACCCAATCTCCAGTACCCCCCACCAAACCTCAATCACTCTCAATCACTTCAGATGTTTATTTTCTTCAGGGCACTTATCATTATTTAATAAATTTTAAAATTTTATAGGGCAACATTTAAAATATATACACAAAATACTAAGAATATTATGATAAAAGCTATGTAAACAAAACTTAGGTTAAGATACAAAATATTATCAATACAGGCGATATCTCCTATGTATTACTCCCCAATTCCATCCTCTTTCCTCCCTCCACAGAAGAAAGCACGAATCTAATTTGGTCTTTTTAATGCCCAGACATGTAAAAAATACTCTCACCACTAAATAGTATCTAGTATTACTTTGTCCATTTTAACTCTATGTAGATGGCATTACACTTCACATATTTTTCTGCAACATTCTTAAGTTATGCTTGTGAGATAGTCCATGCTGATATGTGTAGCCCAAGATCACTCATTTTCACTGATCTACACCATTGTAGGAACATATCACACATTTTTCATTTTCTTATGAGTTGTCATTTAAATTCTTTTACGTTCATTATTTGTCCTGTGGGAATGTTTAAGAATTTCTCTAGAGTATATACCTAAGAGTAGACTACCGGGTCAAACAGCAGTCAAATTTCAACTTTTCTAGATCATGCCAAATTGTTCTTCAAAGGTCCCCCCGACCCCCTGATTTTTAAAAACTCATTTACCGAGTAGCTCCCATAATGCAATTGTAAATTTTAAGATAACTTACCAATCATGCTCCCCTCTCTATTCCTGGTGCCAGTAGCTGCTATGTGAATATTTGTTGAATGGATGAAGAAATGCAGGCTGAGAGAGGTGCTGTGAGTTGTCTAAGGTCACAGAACTATCTTAGTGACCAAGCAGGATTTGAGCCCAGGCTGCTGACTCCCTAAGAGGAAATGGTGATTGTAAAGACAATTCCCCAAGCCATGGTTGCGAGAGTCCTTTCCCAGGAAAAAGTCTTATATGAATTCACACTGCAAAACCGGGGCCTACCCACAGTGCCTGAGCTAGTGTGGGCCAGACATGCTCCCAGTGCAGATGGGAGTTGCAGTTCTGAAGATTCTTCAGCAGATGCACATCTGAACCCCAGAGTGCAGGAATAGAGTCTCTGCAGTGATGGGGTTGGAGTAGCAGAAGGACCCTAGCAGGGTCGGGAATGGCAGGGTAAGTGGGTTACTCCACTGACCCTCAGAGGTTTTCTGTACAAAGCCCTGAGGTCACAACCACCTTTAATTTAAAAGGCAAAGAAGGAAGTGCAAAGAGATCTTCTCTCCAACTCCGCCGTTGTCCTTGGAGGACAGCCCTGGAGATTGCTTTGAGCAGAGCTGGAGGGCCCCACAGGAACAGCACAGATGCACACACAAGTTTGGACACTGTTGGTTTGGGGTCTTCAGTCTGTATTTATTCTGGCCCTTTCTTCTAGCCAATTTGCATTTGGTTTTCATCCCACACTGTCTTGGATCCAGCCTGGAACGTATAAATCACTTAGCTAGCAAGCGAACAGCAGGGCCACCAGAAGGATGGAAAAGAAAACCCCCAAAGTGGGGTTGAGGAAGGGCAACTGGAAAAAAGGTGAAGAAGGAGAGAATGGCAGGCAGGAGGCAGTGAGAAGCTGAGAAAGCAAGGTGTGACTGTGCCTCCTCATCTCCTAAGGATCAGCTCAGCCAGCTGGGATACCTGGAGAGAGAGCGGGGAAGCTAAACAAAGCATGTGTGCAGAAGAAATATAAAACAGAACAAAACAAGCCCATTAATCTAGCTTCAAGGAGTCTGATCACCACTCAGAGGGTCTGCTTCTAACCAGGGGGTTCCACTAAATCAACTTGAACCTTCTGCTATGCCCATTGGGCCCCCAGCTTGCCCTTCCTGCTGAGATCAAGAACCCCCTTCCATGTCCTTCTCCCAGCTTTCCCTCCCCATCCTCGAAGGCCAAGCCTTTGTCACTTTGTCAAAGCCTCCCTGGATTCGCCATCAGACTTCAGTAGTGAAAGGGGAAGTCTGAGTTCATCTCTTTCCTCCGAGCGTCCTGTGCTCCCTTCCTATGATGCTGGCCGCCCTCCTCCTCAGGCCAAGCCTTCCGCTAGACTCTCAGCTCTCAGAGAGCAGAGACCAGTCTGCCTCAGCTCTGTGTCCTGGGACTCCTGGGGGCCATGGTAGGTATTGGCTGGTAGGGTTGTCATGGCAGAGAATCCTTGCAATTTGAATGACACCACTGGATGGTTGCAAGACTTCACCAAAACCTTTTCTGCATTTTTGCAGAACTCTTGGGAAAAATGAGTGCCTGAGTCTCTCTGATTTAGCAGTTAAATAAACCAGTTACAACACAACCCACATGATTACAGGGAGTGTTGAGGAGGGAGGTGTGAGGAGCATGGGGCTGTGGGAAGGGGTTAGGCTTAGTGTAACTCATTTCCTCTTTGCTGCTCTGGGTTTATAATATAGTTTTGGTCTGACTAAACATTATGTGAAATTCTGGACTGGAAAAGAAATTGGAAGGTTATTTCTAAGCTCATCTTCTGCTCTTAGAAGGAATAAACACACCCACGCTTCTGCACTCTAAGAGACTACAGGACTGCTCAGACAAGATCTGCCCAGGTAGATAGATATCATGGCTAAGTATTTCCAGAAGGGGAATTTAAAACAGAGAATTGATTGCAACAGGAGGGACATCGAGGCAAGAGTGATTAGTCCTGATCCCTCCCACCCAGTGCTAGAGGGACAGGGATAGAGAGCCCTCACCAAAGCCCAAGGTCTGGGAGCACCTGGAGGAAGCTAGAACCATGGAGAGCTTGCCAGGTAGGGCTGGAGCCAGGGCAATGCAGCCACAGCCAAGGATGCTGAAGGCTGAGAGGAGGAAGAGCCATATCCTGAGTTTTCTCTTCCTCTCACCAATGCTTCCCATTGGCTGAATTAACCCCCCACCCCCTTTCCTTTTTTCTCTTTTTTCTGCCTTCTTTCTTTCCCTGTTTTTGTTTTAGCAAAAACTTTTTTTTAAGAGAAGGGAAAATTTTTCTAGAGCTCATCAGTATCTCCAAGCACATTTAAAATAAAGAAGTAAAAAAGATAGTGCCCTTGTAGCCTTGACAGCAATAAGGAATGAATGATGCCTTTTCCTCCCTGATTTCGAGGCACCCACGTGAACTCCAGGCAAATGAACCCATCTCACTGGCAGTGTGGAGGGATACTGGGACACAGTGGCTACTAGGTAGGAGCGTGGGCCCTGGAGCCAGACAACGTGCTTCTACTCCTGACTGGTGATCTTGGGCAAGTGTTTCAACACCTCCATTGAAGAAAGGGGGAAGTGATCACAGTAGTTGCTACTTCATGGGATCAGTGTAAGGATTACAAAGTTAATACATTTAGAGGTCTTAGAACAGCACCTGACAAACAGTATGAGAGCTGTGACTTCGAGAAGCTTCCTAAGTGGTCCTGTGTAATCAGCCGTCTTCCAGCAAGGCTCCTCAGTATAGAAAACCTGCTTCGGCATGCCTCCTATTAGGGCAGTATTTGGACTTAGGGATCAAGTATCATCAATTTTTAGCTTTTAGTCAAACACACACTATTTCTACCAGTAAGAGTCAAGTGCTGGCTTGGCATCCTGCCAAGTGTCATCTGGCCAGGGCCCAATTAAACTAGAAGCAGGAAGTAAGAAAGACAAAGGAGCCCCCACTTTCTGTCTCAAAATGTTATTTCAAAGACTTCCAGGCTCAGCTGCTGCCCCAGCACAAATCAGGGTTAACGAGCTGCACCTGCAGAATCAGGGCCTGTCACCAGCTTGTAACGCGGCCACCTAGCGCCAGGCCAAGGTGCTTGAAGGAGTTTGAGGGCATTGGCCCAACCATGTGGTTGGCAGGTTGGGCCAGCTCCTCCAAAGCCCGTAACTCTACAAATTGGTTTCTCAAGTAGCTTTTCCCCTGGTTCTTGTGTGGTCTCTTCTTTACCTTTCAAAGTTATAGTATTAATTTCTGAAAGAATTAAAATTGAGCTTGTGATCCCATAAGGATATATTACCTTAAACTCAATATATTAACTATCATAACAAAAAAGGACCCTAAAACAAAACAAAAAGGACTCTCTATATGAAATATATGAGACCCGCCAAGTATCAGGCAATGATTCAGTTCCTAAAATTGAAATGGGGTCTTGTAAAACTTATCACAGACTCTTGGTGAACCTAGAAGTTAGGAGACTTCTGATTTTCAGCTAGGTGTTTAAATGTAATTAAATGAACACTTCTGCAATTCCCTTAATTAAGGACCAAGGGAATTAAGTGATTTAACTTACACCAGTTTTCATTCACACATGATTTTTTTTTTCCATGTTGAAAGCAAAACTCAGAGTTTCCTAGCTTAGAGGCAGAAACTCAACCAGAGCCAGTGTGAACTCTAGTAGTGACCTTAGAAAAGGGAAATTGTAGGGGAGGAGCTGGAGAGAAAATATAGCTTAGACAGGATGTCCACTAATTAAAACTAATACAGGGCCTTAACATCAAAGCTAATGGATGGTAGCTTTAATTCTTTAAGACTTCATTCATATCTAAACATGTGTTTCAATGGCCAAGTTCATCCTTGATCTATTATGAGTATTTGTTAATTGCATGAATCTCTCTTATTTTTAAAAATATATCTACTTTCAATAAATATTTAAGGCAAGTGACCTATTAAAACTTGCTTAAAAAACAAAAAAGGAGAGAAGGCAAGTTCTAATGAACTATTTCTCTTTTCAGGTACTCTTGTCTGTAAATATATAAACCTTAATTCAAGAGGATCACATTTCACTGAGTTGTCTAAACATAAGCTCACTTGTAAACAGCCTGAGTGTGGAAAGCCTTTTCTAAAGAATATTTCAGTGTTTGTTCTTCATCACTTAAAGCCGCAGACTTAATTTTAATATGACATGTGGCATTCCAGACATAGAAGAATTCATAGATCATAGCCATGGAGATAAATGACTCACTTGAAAATGATAAATTATATTGAGGTATTAAAACTTCTCCAAGTCTTACATACAAATAGATATGATTTAAAATGCCACTTTCCTTTTTATAAGCCATACTTCAATGATTGATCACAAAAAGAAAGCTAGAATATTTTATTCAGCTAATTTTCAGATCTGTCTTTTTCAAAGTCAAGTTTAGAATGGAGAGATTCTGACAGCTCTGGCTTTCTTCTCAATAGTAAATTATGTGTGCTCTTCTCTGTTCCTCATTTGGAATTACTAGTTGATAAAATGAAGCCTTGAAGTGAGACTTCTTTATCCAACCTAAAAATTAGGAAGCAAATACAGATAAAAACTGCTGAGTCAACATTGGCCAAGATTCTTTAATGGGAGAAAAACCAGCCATCTCAAAGACTGACGCTGTCAGTCACTCAGAGTGGTCAAAAGCCTCCTCTATAGGAGTCAGAAGAAAACCTTTGTGTGCCTCCCCTGTGGGTCACATCAGCCACGCCTGCTCTGTTCATTTAAGAATCAGCCGAGATCAGGTATATTTTGAGGTTGTAAAGCACCGTTTACATATTAGATGTGATAGTCACAGTGGGAACAGAAATAGTAGAGATTCAATTCAAACCATTCTTATTCCTAAAAAACACCCCAAATATGTTCCTATAAAATGGAGTCAGTGTCAACTCTCTCTATTACAATGGACAGCAAAGGAAATAAATAGCTACTCTAAAAATGGAATTGAAACAATTCAATAATCCCTGAAAATTAAAAAAAAAAAAAAAAAAAAAAAAAAGCTTTTCCCAATGATCTTCAGTCTCAAAACACAATAGATCTGATCACTGCCTTCTTGGGAGAAAATATTAACATAAGCAACCATATAACATGTATCTTAAGAACCCAACAACTACAATTATAATTAGTTGTACTTTGTAAAACAGAGCACTCTTCAAAAGTCAGTCTAAGGTTAAATCCAAATGACTTAACCATGGGACACAAATTGTTACTCTAAATTGTTGGACTGAAAAAATCAGAAGACTGACTTTCATCATCTAATAAAGAATAGAAATGGGAAAAATTTAATTTTTTCACAATGGCTCATGTGTCTTAGTTTTGCTTTTCAAGGCACTAGTTTCAGCAGCAAGACATAGTTTATTCATTGGCTCTCTAAGGGTAAAACAAGAAGTGTGCAGAGTTTATATTAGTGTAAGAATGACTCACTTGACAAATATTTGAATCTGTAGAAACCTCAGTCGTCTAGTTCAGATGTTTCAAACCCCACCCAATATTTTCCCTCTAAGATCCTTAAAATAACTGTCACAAAACCCATCCTAAAGAAGCAGAACAATCCTCCACAAGAAAGATGTTCAAATATTTGCTCAGAGTTGGTTTACTCTATTTTACAAACAATTCTAAAAGCACACTTATTTAATTTCCCAGCATATAGTAAATAGAAACAGGAATTGAAAAGGTGAGAGAAGAAGAAAAAAAAAACAGGAAGAAACATTAAGAAAGATGTGAGCCCAAGTGGATGGTTGCTCACACCTGTATTCCCAGCTACTTCAGAAACTGAGATGGGAGGATCACTTGAGTCCAGCTCAAGTCCAGCCTTGGCAAACATTAGTGAGACTCCCTCTCTAAAAAGTAAATAAGATAAAGAAAGATATAAAAGCTGACTGTGTACTAGGTAGGCAAGAGACAGCAAGATAGAAGCCAAGATGCACTCACCACAATCAGGGGACAGTAAACTTTCAAGTGTACTTGCCATTTGAATAGTGTTTAAGGCTGTCAGTGCATTCAGTGATAAATTTCAAAGTGAATTAAAACAGAAAGACAAAGGAGGACACATTAAAATAATTTTTTTTTCCTGTGGAAAATTTGGGACATGTATGAAAAAAACTGTCCTGAGCTTGCATCTTAGAAATGATCACTGTCAACAATTTGTTTAATTTCCTCCTGCTGCCACCATGTGCAGTAAATTTGCATACACTAAGATTTTATCATTTGGCCATTCCCTAACGCCCTGGCCTTGCTTTTTAAGTAGAAGCTAACTGTTGGAGCTGCTGAAGGGAATCAGCGGATCTGAAGGGGTTCTGGGTATTTTCTTCACAGGGTTGTAAGGTAAATTGATCTTCTAGAAGAAACTATGAAGGTCATAACCATTCTAAAGTGATTTCAATTGTGTTTTACTGATATGTTAAATTTGTTGTGATAAAATGTAAAAATCTGCAGACCTGCCTCCTTTAGCTGTGTCAAAAGGGCAGCCACATCAGCAATTTCACATGCAACAAAATGTCCACGAGTCTGCAGATCTGCTTTTGAAAACACTATTTTGATAACTGAGAAAATGAAGGCCAGTATCTAGAATACAACAACATATATGAATCCAGCACTTGCAGTAAATGCATATTTACATTTTGTAATTTTGCATTCTTTTAAAAATAAAAGTAACCAGGTGTTACACGTAAATGGGTAATACCTCATGAGTTTCTTCTTGGCTTTGATGCAGGGCAGGTGAGCCCCCAAACTGGGGCTTAGCCTGGGAGGGTTCTTGGCTTTGCCCAGAAAAAACTTCAACTATGAGCCAGTAAGGTTAGACAGCAACTTCTACTGAAGTAGCCGTGCACAGCAGGGCCACCCCATGGGCAGTGTGCCCAAAGTAGCAGGGGCAGTTCTGCAGTCATATTTATACCCACTTTTAATTACATGCAAATTAAGGGGAAGGTTATTCAGACATTTCCAGAAAAACAGTGGGAATTTACCAGGTGGGAATTCCTGGTCATTGCCATGGAAAAGAGTGGTAACTTCTTTTGTGTTGCCATAGCAATGATAAACTGACATGGCACTGGCGGACATGTGTGATGGTTAATACTGAGTGTCAACTTGATTGGATTGAAGGATACAAAGTATTGACCCTGGGTGTGTCTGTGAGGGTGTTACCAAAGGAGATTAACATTTGAGTCAGTGGGCTGGGAAAGGCAGACCCACCCTCAGTCTGGTTGCCAGCATGGCTAGAACATAAGCAGGCAGAAATATGTGAAAAGAGAGACTGGCCTAGCCTCCCAGCCTACATCTTCCTCTTGTGCCTGATGCTTCCTGACCTCAAATATCAGACTCCAAGTTCTTTAGTTTTGAAACTTGAATTGGCTCTCCTTGTTTCTCACCCTGCAGACAGTCTATTGTGGGACCTTGTGATTGTGTGAGTTAATACTTAATAAACTCATATGTGTGTGTGTGTGTGTGTACACACACACACACACACACACACACACACACACACACATTCCCTTAGTTCTATTCCTCTAGAAAACCCTAATACATGTCTTAGGGAGAGTTGCTTTCACCTCCTCCCTGTTTCAGCCAGTCTTCAATCCAGTTTGGAGTAAAGGCTTGCCTCCTACCTCAGTTTCAATTCATTTCCACCTCTTTCTGAGGCAACCACTCCCCTGTGGGTCACTTTTGAATGAAAGTGTCAATCACTGGCAGAAATCTTTGGGACATGGCTAACAAAATGGATGCTGTCAGTAGGATATCACAAATTGTAGTTTATCCCTTTTTCTAGGGGATGGTCATGACTTCATAAAAGGCTTTCTAGCTCTAGCTTGGAACTTATTTGGGTTCAAATTCTGACCCTGCTAAGCAATTGACCATGTGACCCTGGATGATTTACTTAAATTCCCTGTGCCTCAGTTTTCTCATCCCTAGAACAAAAATAAATATGAAATTTATAGGTTTGATATAAGGATGGAATTAGTTAATTTACATAAAATGCTTAGCATAAATCCAGGTGCATAAAAAAAGACTGAAAAAATATAAACTATTTTTATGAGAACTTGAAAGATGAAGGAGGCTACATTAGGAACTAATTGTTAGCTGTACAGACAAGGTCAATGAATGGCTTTTTCCCCCTTGACCATGGCTTAAGATAGCTAAAGAGTGAGATTTTTATCAAGGGACATCAACAAAGCCCTAGGCTAACATTTGAAAGGAAGATTATTCAATTCGATTAAACACATATTTATTAAGTGACTAGTGTTTAACACAGGCAGTGAGATTTTAATCTAACAGTGAGGCAGACAAGTGAACAGCTATTCTGTCACTGCTGCCGGATGGTGCTGCGTCTGAGAATAGATGCTCGCTGGGAGAGGAGGCTTTCTGCATGTTTCATCACAAGGAATCGGTCAAACATCAATAAAAAAAATGTCTTTTCAATTCATAACTGACATAAAGCTGGCATAGTGGGGTGAATCCAAAAGATTGTAACAAGCTGGAATTAAGGACTAAAATTTTTTAAATAAGATTTAGTAATGATAAATACAAACTTCAAAAACCAACTAACCAAGAGCAGCAGGGTAACAGCAATTCATTTGGAAAAGTCTTGAGGATTTTCGCAGATTTGGTGGAAGCACTATTTCAGCTATCTTACATAGTTGCAAAAAGTCCTGCAGACTTGCAGTGTACTATGAAGAGAAAACAATGTCACAACCAATAATGGTCTCATTGTATTCCCCACTGGCCAGAGCACATTTTGCTCATATTTGAGGGATAGCTGCTTAGAAGGATATTGACACATTGTAATAACCAGAGGAAGGTCTCAGAGATGGTATAGGAATGGAAACCATGACTTTATAGAAAAGGTTAATATGTGAGGGTGACTTCATGGAAAGAGGTATTGAGGCTGAGGACATGCTAGGCAGCTTGGTGTACTTTAAGATTTGTCACATGGTTTCAAACTTCACAGGAAGTTATAAGATGACAAACAAACTGTAAATGTCAAGAAGGGCATTCTAGAAATTATAAATAAAATGGCAAGAAAAGAGTTTCCTTCCACTGGATGAATTGAATGAAACGATTAACTGTCAGATTAATAGTAGAGAATTTTCTTGCATCTGTGGGATGAACTAAGACAGTTCTGACTCACTCTCTCATCCTACAACTGCCCTAGTAGCAAAGTCTGGATCTGAACAGGCTGTGTAATTATTCTCCTCTGTGCTAAGTGAGGTGAAAGTATGTAGTTGACTTTATTATAATGAGGTCTTTTCAATCTCCAAAGGGCATTGGTTTGTTTTCCAGTCTGTATTTGCATTAATGTTTGCTGTTTAAAATAAAACTAATGACCACTTTACATTTACTAAGATGGATATAATAGTAATATATTTTTAGAACACAGAAAATAAGAAGTGTTGGCAAGATACAGAGAAATTAGAGCTCTCATACATTGCTGGTGGGAATGTAAAATTGTGCAGTTGCTGCTGAAACTACTGGACAACTTTTCAAAGAGTTAAAGAATTGTCACATAGAATTCTCAACATGGAATTACCATGTAACCCAGAAATTCCACTCCTATATATACATGCCCAAGAGTATTTTGAAAATATTCATGTACAAAAACTGAAAAAAAAATCACGTACAAAAACTTGTATAAGAACAGTCATAGCAGGATTATTCACAATAGTAAAAGTAGAAACAACACGTGTCCACCACCAACTGATGAATGTGCAAAGTTTGGCATTATCATTCAGCCATAAAAAGAAAGAAAATACTGTGATGCTACAAGGTGATGAGCTTTGAAAACATGCTAAGTGAAAGGAGCCAGACACCAAAGGCCACGTATTGCATGATTCCATTTGTGTAAAATGTCCAGAATAGGCAAACCCATAGAAATAGAAAGCACATTTGTGATTTCCAAGGGCTGGAACAGGAAGGGGAATAGGGAGTGATTGCTGTGGATATGGGTTTATTTTTGGAGTAATGAAAACGTTCTAAAATCAGTTTGAAGTGATGGTTACCAACTTTGTGAATATACTAAAAACCACTCAGGTGCACTCTTTTAAATCATGAATTTTATGTTGTGTGAATTATAACTCAATTAAAATAACATCAATGATTTGAAATAGCCTAGTTTCAAAAGTAGAATTCTGTTTAAAAAATTAAGATACATTTGCATTTTTCCAACTTTTTCAAAGGTTATAGAGGATTCTGGCCCCGCCTTGCTCCTCTCTTAGCCTAGCTGTTTTACCATTCTGTGCATTCAGACTTTTATAGTCTACATGAAGTGTGTAGTTATTCAAAACAACTTGTAACATAAACTATGACTATTCCTTCCCTGGAGATCTGGAGGTTGTTTTCTAATTTTTCTTCCCTGAGTTTCCTGTGGCTCTTGTACTGTGGTTGGCATTGAGCTCCCCATAGTTGAGAATGTGAGTGGTTTAGCAGAGAACCGCACAGAACTGGGGACATCGGCGAGCTGGGAACAACCTTTAGGTGGGCACTGGTGGCCTCTGGAACGCAGGTGAGAGAGCGGGGGATTCCAGATAGAGGAAGAGAGAGGAGACGCTGGTATGGCAGGGCTCCAACTTCAGAGCTAATATTATCCAAGATCCCCAACGTTTCAGAACAAGAAATACGGGGAAGCCAAAGTTATCGTGTGAAGATCATCAGCCTTTGGTTATTTGATGGATGACTATTGAGTTTGAGGGTTCTTCTTCGGTATCCTTATTAGTTACTACAGATATTCTCACTATTTCTTAGCACCTTGTAAACAAGGTTTGGATTTAGGCATTTGTGGGAAGTTCATGAGCTTTCATGCCATGATTGGCATAAGAATTAGCTGCGTGTAGGTGTCGTGAAAATACTCCTTCAATCTCTTTTTTATTGGACTAAATTTGTGCAAAGGAAATTGCTGTTTTAATGGCAGAAACAGCAATTACTTTTGCAGCAACCCATTAGTTCAAAGCAGTTTTCTGAGCTGTCCTCCAACTCGAGGCAGTTGTTGTGAAACCACTAGATGGCAGTCATGCTAGATGTAATCAAGACTTCAGCAGCGAAGAGAAAATGACTTGCTAGATAACTTCATCAGATACTTACGCTGTAGTTTACTTCCCCTCTCCAGAATTTTTCTACGTGTTAGTAATTTATGTCTTCCAGATCATGTAAATACAGATGTGTTAGACTTAGTCATCTAAAATCAACTGCTCAGTGACTGGAGCCAGACTATAAAAATAATTAGCTCTCTTCGTTTCCAGTTCAAGTATTTTTACTATTCCTTCGCCACACGTTTCACTATTTTTTATACAGTTACATCAGCGCCCTGGGTCCCTTTTCTTTTGTACACATACTGATAGAGAAGGAAATTACTCATCTCCAACGTCCTGGAAATTGTTTTACAGCGTATAAATTTCCTTGCTCTCTGAAAGATGTCACTCATTTTCTTTAGCAAGGCATTAGGGAACTCCAGCTTTCAGAAAGATGTTAGAAAAGAAATGTCACCTCCCAAGACACAAAGTAAATGATTTCTTTCTTTACCGAGTTTTGTCATTTGTCTTAAAAAAAAAAAAATAGGAGAAATGTTTTATTTACGGTCAGAGGCTGAAGCAGCAAGACCAGGCATGTTAGTGAGGCCGTAAACTGTGTCCACGATCACTTAACACACGCCATCTCCCAGTGCACCCTCGGCCTCTCTGCACCCCTTAAGGCCTGAAACGCTCAGGTCCCCCGAAGGTCGCGTAGGGCTTCATTTGGAACAAGTCCAGAGCCAACAAAGGAAAATAGTGAAAGAGACTTAGGCGGGAGAAGAGAGAAATGGGATTTACCTAGCCCGAGGTCCCCACGCCACGAATGTGGCCAGCAGAGGGATTCTCGTGCAGACGCTGTTGGCCGGAATAGCCAGCGGTCTCCGAAGCCCTGGTGGGAGCCGGGAGCTCCACGGCGCAGGGCCCCAGCTGCTGCCCCAAGAAGCGCTTGGGTTTGAGATCTCAGGGAACACGGAGAGGCCCCACTGCGACGGTGACGGCCCCAGAGTGGGTGGTGCTAAGGAAAGGGCAATGGAGTGAGAGTGGACACCACTGGCCATGTTTTCCTCCATTTCCTTATGGGACTCAGTTTCCTCAGGAGAGGAACAAAAACGAATAGAGTCTGATACGGGTTGGCTCTGTCCCCACCCAAATCTCACTGTGAACCGTAGCTCCCATAATTCCCACACGTTGTGGGAGGGCCCCCTAGGAGGTAATTGAATTGTAGGGTGGGCCTTTCCTGAGCTGTTCTCGTGATAGTAAATGAGTCTCAGGAGATCTGATGGTTTCACGAAGGGCAGTTCCACTCTCTTGCCTGCCTCTATGTAAGATGTGTCTTGCTTCCTCTTTTACCTTCTCATGATTGTAAGGCATCCGCAGCCATGTGGAACTGTGAGTCAGTTAAACTTCTTTCCTTTATAAATTAACCATTCTTGGGTTTGTCTTTATAAGCGCCCTGAGAACAGACTAGTACAGAGTCTAAATTACAAAACAAGAATGGCATCTAGCTTTTTATAGAAAGAGATTCAGAAACAGCCCTTGATTGTGCCGACAAGATTTTAGGACCTGTTTATGAGTGTGCTACTGAGGACTCTAGAGATGATCCTTCATTCTAGGATTATAATGTTAAAGTTGGGGTGTGTGTGTGTGTGTGTGTGTGTGTGTATGTGTGTTCTACTGGCCTAGTCCTTGGTATATAAAAGAATCTTGCAGTACTTTGGGAAAGCCAGGTGCCATATTGTAAGAACACTCAAGAAGTCCTGCAGAGAGGGCCACATGATGAGGAAATGAGGTCCTCTTCCAACACCCAGCACCAGCTTGCCAGCCATGTGAGTGCACCATCCTGGAATCAAATCCTCCGCCTCTAACTAGGCCTTCAGATGACTGCAGCCCTAGATGACCTCTGGACTACAACTTCTTGAGACACCCTGAACCAGAACCACTCAGTTAAGCTACTCCCAATTTCCTGATCCTTAGAAATGGTGTAAGATAATAAATGTTTATTGTTGTTATTTCAGAAGTAATTTATTTCATAGGAACAGCTAAAATAAATACAATATATCCAGACAATCTGTTCTCCTGTTGTGGGTTTTGGAGTGGTGGGTTAACAGTAGACAAAAGATAAAAGAGAGAACACCCTGATCTTATCCCACCAGTTAAAAATATATTTGACTTAAATATATTCACTTTCTGCTTTTTTAAATGTTCATAAAAATACTGGCACTTCAACCAGATTAAGTTCATTACCATATAAATAACCCTAGATAGATTGGTTTTCCTTTTGAGAAGAAAAGATCATTTATTTAAATAGAATATCATTCATTTAAATTTTCATAAGAGCCATATGCTAGAGGTTAATGCCATGTTTACAGATAAGAAACTGAAGTCTTACAGAGTTTAAACAGCTTGACCATATTCTAAATGGTAGACTCGGTGGTACAATTCTAGAAGCTTTGTTTCATCCATACTGGTTCTTAAGCCTACCTGAAGTCAATCATTCTTCGCTGTGAAGAGTATAGACTCCAAGAAGAGGGTAGCGTTAGTTTTGGAGCCTGGTACATGCTGGGCAAGGAGAGACTCAGGTTGCAGCTTAACACAGTTCACTGCAGTTGAACAACTATTTACCAAGCACCAATTTGGTAGCATAAAGGCCCTTTAGGTCCTACTGGCTTGTGGATTCTTGATGGTGATAACAGTGACAACAATGACAGCATGATGCCAACTGCATCTCAGATACTGTTCTGATACATTTGCATGTGTTAACCCATTTCATCCTACAACAATCCAAGGGTAGGAACTGTTATTGTTGCTGTTTTACTGATGAGGCACTAAGGCAAAGAGAGATGAAATAACCTGTCCAAGGTCACTCACCCAGCTAGTAAGAGATAGAGCTAGAACTCAAACCAGAGAGGCTGACTGCAGAGTCTGTCTCCACCTGTCTTGCCACTGCTCCGGCCCTACCGTTGCTCAGCTCACCTGCGTGGATGCACTGTGGTCTGTTGCACTGCAGATGTCCACATGGTGGCTGGTGTTGTCTTGGATCTCTGGGAGCCCTTGGGATATCTGTGCTTCCTACTAGAGCTATGCAGGTGCTGGACAGGTGATTCTCCCAATGTCCCTAACTTTGATGCAGCCTGAATTAACCTTCAGAGACCACCAAGTAGTCTGAGCTTAAGCAGGACAGGGTCATTCTCAACCTATGATTTATAGAAGAATCACCTGGTGCACCTACTTAAAATGCAGAACCACATGCACTGTGAGTAATTCTGAGCCTATTGGTTTGGGGTAATGCTTGTTATTTGGAAGCAGGATAACATCCCCAAACCTGAGAAGATGCCTACAGCAGGGAAACACCCTCCTCTTCACATGCCCCCATTGGAGGACCTACTCTCCCCCAGAATTTTCATGTTCAAGCATCATTTTATGCCCTCTTAATCCATTCAGGCTCTTATGATGTAATGCCATAGATTAGTTGGCTTATAAACAACAGAAATTTCTTTCTCACAGTTCCAGAAGCTGGGAAGTCCAAGATCAAAGGGCTGGAAACTTCTATGTCTGGTGAGGGCCTGCTTTCTAATTCATAGATGGTGACTGCTCACTGTTCCCACATGGTAGAAGAGGCAGGGTAGCTCTCTGGGACCTTTAATCCTCCCAAGTCTCCGTGACCTAATGCCTCCACCTTGGGGATTAGGTTTCAATGTATGAATTTTGTGGAGACACATTCATTCAGACCACCATACATCTTTCCATAATGACTGCCTCCTCCTCTCCAGACCATTGACTGAGTCTGGCCCCCATTGTGGTCTACATGTTCCTTTCTCACTCTCAGTGATCTACTATCCAGAGGGCTCCAGGCAAATCAGGGAAGATGGCTCAGACACCACCCCAGAATGCCCAGTTCCACTCAGTGGCTGCTGGGAGCAGCAGGCCAGGCTCTGGATCACCAGCCCTTCCCGTAAGGGCCTTAGTTGCTGGTAGACAGTCAGAAATGTAAGCAGATTATTAGTATCTAATGGAAAGAGCTGACAAAGAAGTATGAATTGGGTCTCAATGATGGCAGGGCCGGGCCTTCTGGAGCAGCTGCTGCCATCAGGCTGGCTGCAGCAGGGAGGTGTGGCCAGGTTTGCATACTCCATGGAGCCAGTGGGAGCTGGGGACAAGCAGGTGCCCCGCCCCTTCCAAGTTGGGGCAGGGGCTCCCTGGGTGCTACTGAAGCCACCCAAGCTACGACTGTGGACCCAGGTATCCCTGTGCTCTGGGATGGGCCAGGAGCAGGCAGGAACCCCACCCTCCCAGGAGCAGCTGCAGTTGCCCAAGTGGCAGCTACAGACCCAGGCCTCCTGCTCCATGGCACAGGCAGGAGCCCCGCCCCCGCAGGGTGCAGCTGCAGTCACACAAATCATGACTGCAGACCCAAACATCTCTGCACTCTTGAAGGCCTGAGAAGGCCACCCCTGCCATCACAGACTCAGAAGTGCCTGCTCCTGCTGCCTAGTTTCTCCCTGTTGTCAGCACCTGCACCAATCATGGAGCAAAGTCAGGGCTGAGCTCAGTGCTGTTGCAGCCTGGCTGGGTATGCACACGCTTGGGGCAGTGCTGCCACACCAGCTCCCTGCCATTTTGGCCCCCTCCAGACTTTGGGCACCAATAAGCATAGGTGTGAAGCCAAGGGAGGGCTAAGGGCAGCTTGGCACTGGCCTACAGGTGCCCCTTGGCACATACAGCCTGGGCACCATGAATATCAACAGGAGGCAGAAAGATTCCTGGGCAGAAGGGGGCAAGTCCCCGGTGAGGTTCTTCCTTCATATCAGGGAGGGCATGAAGGCTGGGGGCTGGGCTGCCAGTCCCATCAACTGGAGTGGGAACTTGTGGTTCCTTTTCCAGGCCCACTTATGACTGTGGACTAACTGGCACTCACTTCCTCCCCTCTGAGGCTTATAAAAGCCCCGGGCTCTGCCAAAGCTGAGCAGACATCAGGATGACCAGCTGCAGAGAGGAGCTACCCACTCAGGACCTCCTCTCTGCTGAGCACTGGGAAGATAATGAGACTTCCTGCATGCAGAGAGGAATGACCCAGCCCAGTGCCTCCTCCCTGCTGAGAGCTGCAGAGACGGTGGGATGACCTGCCTAGAGAGAGGAGCTTCCCACTCCAGGGTCTCTTCTGTGCTGGGAGCTGAACACTGGTCAGGATGCCCTGGCTGTGCAAAGGACCTACCCCCTGGGGATCCCCTCTAAAGCTATTCTGTTGCTCAGTAAAGCTCCTCTTTGTGTCTCTCACCCTCCACTTTTCTGCATAACTCATTCTTCCTGGTTGCAAGACAAGAACTCAGGACCCATCAAATGGCAGGGCTAAAAGAACTGTAACACACAGAGCTGAAACATGCCCTGTGCTCACCACATTGCAAGTGAAAAGAAGGAGAGAAGAGCTGTGGCCCTTCAGGGAGACCAGACCTGGGAGCTCCCCAAGCCAGGACTGTGACTCCCTCTTTGGAATCCTTTGGTTCCTGGTGTCTGCAAGCTTCTAGGCACCAACCCATTTCCCGGTACCAGCCAGGGAAGCTGCTTGTGGTACGCCTGGTCCAGCCGCAGGCTTGCAGAGAGCTGGCACCCATTGTGGCACCTGGAGCTGCCTGCTTCATGGCAGCAGTCAGTGTGTCTGATTGCACAGTGACTGGACCCCTCGCTTGCTCACACAGCCCTCGCTGCTCCATGCCTGACTCACAGTATTCCTTGGAGGTGTGGGATCCAGGCCGGTAGTATGAACTGAGCACAGCCTACATGGCCAAGTGGGCGGAACAAGCCCAGCAGGCCCAAGCAAAATTCGGGCAAAGGTGCCACTGTCCACAGGTTTCTGGCAAGAAAAGCAATACCCCAAAGATCCCACAACACCATCAGAGCATAGACAGGGGGCCTTTGCCCAAAATGTTCAACACTCAGGGAAGTTTACCAAATAAGGTGACATGTGACATGCCTGTGAAAGACTAGTAATAGTCTGGGTCAGGGGCTGGAGAACTACATCCCCTGGGCCACATCCAGCCCACTGCCTGTTTTCATACAGCCCACAAGCTAACAATAGTTTTTAAGGGTTTGTTTGTTTTTTTTTCCCATTTTTGAGACAGAGTCTCTGTCCGTTGCCCAGGCTGGAGTGCAGTGGTGTGATCTTGGCTCACTGCAATCTCTACCTGCTGGGTTCAAGTGATTCTCCTGCCTCAGCCTCCCGAGTAGCTGGGATTACAGGCACCTGCCCCCACACCTGGCTTATTTTTGTATTTTTAGTAGAGACAGGGTTTCACCATGTTGGACAGGCTGGTCTCGAACTCCTGACCTCAGGTGATCTGCCTGCCTCGGCCTCCCAAAGTGCTGGGATTACAGACGTGAGCCACCAGGCCTGGCCTTTGACGTTTTTAAATAATTGAAAAAAAATCAAGAGAAGAAGAATATTTTATGCTACATGACAACAATGCAAATTTCCAATTCCAGTTTCTATAAATCGAGTTGTACTGGAATACAGCCATGCTCATTTGTTTCTGAATTGTTCATGGCTGTTTTGTGAATTGATTTGTTGCAACAGTGACTGTGTGGCCTACAAAGCCTCAAATATTTACTGTCTGGCCCTTGACAGCAAAAGTGTGCCGACTTTTGGTCTAGATAGGAAGGTGCTCTGGGCAGAGGCACGAGGTGAGAAAACACATCCGTCGTTTGTGCATGGAGCTGCCCGCTTTAAGCAGTGTTCTCAGATCAAGGAGGGTGAGGTAGAGGACATTGGACGGTGTGGGCGAGGCAACCAAAGGGGCCACATGGTCTGGGGAGGGAGTGATAGGCTTTGCAAGATGTCGCTGCTGTGTGATCAGGAGCTCTGGAAAGCAGGGAGATGCAGCAGTAAGAAATGAATGTGAAAGCCAAGGAGGGGACGGGTGGCAAGTTGGCCATTTAACAGGCTGAGGGGAGGGAGGCCCAGAGGTAGAAGAGGAAAAAGCCAGGAAGGGTGAGGAAGCTCTGCATGTTGGGCAGTTTTGCAGAGATGATTATCTAGGTGCTGCTGTGCCAGGTTCTGCTGTCGTGCCCCATAGCCCTTCCAGTCACTCGGTTCCTATGAATAAAGTCTCATCTTCATTATTTATTGTCAAAGCCAACAATGAGGATTTCCAGTGGAAAGTTACCCTTTTGGTTTTTCTCAGATTATAATATGATCGTGTACCTACAAGACATAACCAGTGAAGTGCCTTATAAATGTCAGCTGTTATTGATGGACTGAGGCAAAATTAGGGCTAGATCACTGCAGGACAGTTTACATGTTAAATGTCGTCTTTTCTTCAATATTTACCACTATTTGCAGTTTATTCCAGAGGTTATTCTTGATTCATGTTGTGTCACTCCTTATGTGACTTTCCGTATAAAATTGTGCCCATGAGTTATTAGTTAGGCAAGCAGGTTAATCATCTCTCACCATCTGTCTCTGTTCAGGGAGAACCAGCATAACTATCATGCACTTAATGAACTCGCTGGATAATTATACTCAATATCTTGCAGGAGGTGGGGGAACTAAACTTTATTAGTTTAGTTCCTAACTAAATAGTGACTAACTCTATTCTTTAGTGACTAAATAGTGACTAACTCTATTCTTACTTGGTAATTAATCACTTGAACAATCTTCCAGTAAAAACAGGCACGAACCCTGCAAAAGCCAGGAACTGCGGGAGGGGAGTGAGGAAGGATGAAGCACTTGAGAGACTCTTTCTAACCTCAAGTACACACAGGGAACATTGAGTCTTGGGCATTAAAACAAGCAAAACAATTAGGGAGCCATAGCAAATGCTCTCTCAGCAATCTTTTGCTTTTATTTATATTGGGGGGGGAATGAAATCAGAATTATTTTTAAATAAGAAAGGTGATAAAAAAAACCAAGCCATTAAAAGGTATTATTAAATATTCATAAGCACCATCCCACATCCTTAACAGGCAGCCTTCTGCGAAGAGGTGGGATGTCTTCCTGTGACTCAGGGAAGGAACATGCATCTCACTTGGAGTCAGGTCAGTTTGCTAGTGGCTGCTTCCGGTACCAGCCACCCCATGTCTCAAATTAACCATCCTTGGGGCTGGACCACTGCCCGCCACGTTCATATTCCTTCACTTTTTGGACTTTCTTTTCAAACCATGGCCACAAATGCAGTCTTAAGTTTGCTGAACTTGTCATTTCCCCTAAAAGAGCAAAATCTCACCATCTGTTCTATTTCTGGGAGGACAGAGGTACTCCTACTACCCTATCAAATAACTTCAATGAGATAGTTTTCCAAAGAAGCACCTAAGCAGTCCAAACTTTTGAGGGTAATAGCACTAAGGGAGAAAGCAACAAAGGGGTGAAATTTTAAGAAATATATATATTTTCAAAACACCACATATCAGTTTTTCTATACAAAGGTAATATAATTTGAAAGAGTGTTAAATCCTAATATCAGGACGTTTGCAAACACGTGTCTGGTACTCAAGCAGGCCTTGATAACTCTTCCTCCAGCATCTCACTGACAAGAATTGGTTTGAACCAATTAGACATGTATGTTCTAGGCAAACTCACTCCTTTGCAAACTTAAATAAAAATTATAGACAAGTTCACCTACTAAGAATCTGTCTTGTCTAAGTAGAGCAAGTTTAATCTACTT